>CM049373.1:27808469-28069836 GCA_026937815.1 Etheostoma perlongum | reverse complement strand
GCTGCGTTGTCTTGGTGATCTCTGGAATCAGCCTGTTCAACATGGCACACATTCAACATGGCAACCTCAAAGGCGTTTATTCTAAGCAGAATTCAATCACTTTTCTCTCTCCTCTCTCTGCCTCTCACAGGAGTTTATTCAGGTTAATGAGGAAGGGAAGATAAAGGAAACTTATGGTTTGCTGGATAGTGGAGAGAGCTGCCTTGCCATTTTAGGAAGTGTTCAAGTAGTGGTTTTTAATACCAGAGGGAAGGTGGTGAGATGTCTGAGGAAGCGAGCCAGGAGTCTGAAGAGCAGGGGTCATTAAGGTGTCAGGGGGAGGCTGCAGTTTAGCAAATGTTCTTCTGGATTTATAGACAGCCCCTAGGTTGCAGTAAGGTTAGGTAGAAATGCATGCAGTATGGAGATATAATCTGCTTAGAGTGTTTAGGATTATCCAAACATTAATACTGAATTTAGCCATATCATCCAAATAGTTATGTGCCTCTACCTCCAGTGCCGTGCATCTGCATTTTAATGACTGCTAGGATTATCCATGAGGTGTGGCGGTTTGGAGGCAACTCCTGACAGTGTGGGAGGAGCATCAGACGGAGGCATGGCTAACACTGTTTTTGTAGAAGGTTCAGCGCGGGTCAAAGAATCCATACGTATCCTAAACTGTCCAAAGAAATTGTGTTTTGGTTCACACCGGCTGCCGTAGGCGTCAGCAGCGGCGCGCCTTGAGGGTTATTCTATCTGACATTAGAAAAAGAGCGCTCAGAGAGGGGAGAGGTAGAGTTTGCTTCAAGTTTACACACTGCTTCCATCTCTCTATTTCTCTCTCTCTTACACACACACACACACACACACACACACAGGGCTCTGTCTACTGAGGTCCCAGCACTGGTCCATCTCTATGGGTTCATTGCCATTGCTGCTCTATATTGATTGTACCAACCCAACTTTGCTGTGGACAGTTCTATAAAAGACCTGTTCAAAGTATGAGACAGTTTAAAATTACTGGGTATTTTTTGACAGATGAGAATTTTTTTCTTGGGGGGGGGTCTTGAGGATGTACGATTCTCAATTCATAATTCAAAATACGATTTTCTCTAATTATTTTTAAGAAATTAAATGACTGAAAAATATTTCTTTATTATAAAACTGTGCAAAACTTGCCAGATGTGTCCTCTTTTTCAAAAGTTATGACTGAAATAGTATTTTATCTTAAATAATAATTTTAAAAAATCAAAATTAAAAACGGCTTGTTTATTGCTAAGAGCCATATGGTCATATTGAAGTGATGTATTTAAATGCAATAACTTTTACTCACCAGTCTTTTGCTGTCCAAACAACAAAAAGAAGAAACACTAGGCGGCAAAGGCTATTTTACAACAACATCAAACATGTACTACTGAGTCCCAACTCTGTTGTTTCTCTCCGACAGTGTCCATGCTGTCTCAAAGTGCAGCTAGTCTCTCTTCTGTGTCTTCAGCACAGACTGTTGCGCTAACTTTACAACCCGGTGTTCCTTTCAGTGAAGCCACCAAGTCACATTTTTACATTTTAACCGTTTTGAGCCATTTTGCCTGGACACACTCCTCCTGTGTCTCTCTCTCTCTCCCTACATCCCAGCATCATACTGGATAGGCCTGATCATACTAATTGATGACTCAGTAATGTGCATTGCGTAGTCTTAACATCAATCCCCCCTGTAGTCTATATAAAACCATTAAGATGGTGCTGAAATTATTCTTTCTGAAGGATTGTCATTGTTCATTTAAAATACTCACTTCTTGTTTCTCTTTTCTTGTAAGCAGGGCAGAAATGTCGTTTCCTTTACTCAAGTGGATTTCATGCCAGGAAGGCCTCTGAGCAGCAAATGTAAATACGTTCATAAAATGTCTACGGGTTACATCAGTGATAGAGAGGGAAAAATAAAACGGACAGCTATTTGAAAATGTCAAAGATTGTTTCTTTAAGTGCAAGCTTTTATATGAAAGATGATTATTCTCAACTGACCACCGTGACTCTTTCGTTTCCACTCCCTGCTCACACTGAAGCCGTGGTGTATGTGAAGTGTGTGTGTGTGGGTATTGGGTGGTGGTGGTGCTGGGTGTCATGACTAGCCGACTCCTGCCCTCTCTTTGTAATTCTCTTCATCTCGGTCTCTCTCTCCCCAGCCTCCGCTCCACCGTTTTTCATGCCCCTTCGTTCTCGCCTCGGCGGGGGGGTGGGAGTCACAGGTTGACAGTCTCGCAGGTCTCCTCGATTACGCCCGTGTCTGCAGGCCAGCAGAGATTTATAGAGACGATAAAAGCAGTCTGGAGGTGATAATAATGACCACGGGCTGTGATGGGAGGAGGAGTAGGGGGAGGCAGGGCACTGTCTGGCCGCTCACTCTGCCTCTTATCACTCTGTGCTGCCCAAAGGACTCGTACGAATAACACAGCAGAAAAGAAGTTACACCTTCAATGTTGACTGCTGAAGGCTCTTCAAAGCTATATGTTCACATGTCTTTTATTCCAAATCTCTGTCTTGTTTCTGTATGACCTATAGGCGGTCAACACCATGAGGCAAAACTACCAGGCAGATTTCATTCACATTTTCTAAAAATAAATTCATGCAGTATTTTTAATTTACATTGCTTTGCTGTGTTACTTACTTTAAAATGATGCATTAATTTCAGATATACAGTACAGTCTGCAAGCCTATAAAAGAAAGAAACATGATTGAATAGCAACTTTTTAGATTTCACAGGAAATGCATAGTTATGAATATTAATTTGAATATTAAATACTGCCCGTTTTGCCAACCGTGTATATGACATTTTGGACTCGGACAATCATTTTCAAATTAAAGTTAAAGTGAAATGCTGACCAAAACCTAAACTGACCTTAACCCCAAAAAAAAGCATTGATGTCATAAGTGTGGCAACAATCTGTCATTATTTCAAAAAACGTAATTTTTTCTGGGCTAGTTACGAAAGTTTTTTTTTTTTTTTCTTCTGCTTTGTGGGGATATTTGTGAGCTGAAAGAAAATATGTTCTCTCATCAGTCTTATAATGCTCACTCAATGAAGGAGTATTATTTCAGCCTTCAGTTGAAAGTTAAGGATAATTTTTGTAAATCTTAAAATGGTTTACTCAACATCTCTGTATCTATAGCGAAAAGAACAAAAGAGTGTTGACAAATAAAATGGTGCTGTTCCCTCACATTTCACATGTGGCCTCGCACTCAAAAAGGACAGAGAAAAGTTCTTACTATAATGGTTTCAACATGAAGCTAAGAGCTTGGGCTTTTTATTGAAAATCATTAAATATGTACTGTATATATTGTATCAAGGCACTAGTCAGCCAATATTATTATGTACTGATTCTTTTTATTAGTTTTTCTGGCATGGTCAAAATTAAAGATTACCTATCTTCCCCCAATTTTTTGTAGTTTAAAAAGACATTGGCATTGCCATTTAAAATAAATAATTAATGTTCATTTCACTTCAGTTTATATTAAAAGTCAATTTTATTTGTATTTTTATTTGTATTTTTTATTTGTATTTCATTTTATTTCCTTTTTATTACATGTAAGCCAGAGTGCTATACATTAAAAACAGCATACACATTTAAAATCATAGAATGCCTCATCTGCCCTAAAACCCCACCACCCAAACCTTAATGCATCTTTACACCTGTACCATCCCCCCCCAAGTCTGATTCGCGGACAGGTGTGACATCACCTTTTTCCAAAGAACGCCGTCTATGAAAAAAAGTAGCTGTTTGAAACACTAAAAGAAAATATTACATTGTGTAGATTTTCATTGCTCAAGTAGAAGCTTAAAAAAATTTTTCAGCCTTTTAATATAACCAATTTTAAATATTCAGACTTACTGTATATTTCTGTCTTATACTCTTTACGTGTGAGGCCGTGTGATGCTTGGAGTGAGCTGTCGGAGTTTGTGTTGCTCAGAATGCTGGTTTGAAAGCTACCAGACATTGACCAGCTGTTGTATCCTCTTTAGGTGGTATCTGTACATGTGCGTCTTTCCTAGAAGCGACATAAAGAGAAGAGAGACAAATTCCTACTCTGAGAAAGGTAAACGAAAAATGAGCCATTTTGCCTGGACTCACTCACTCCTGTGTGTCTCTCTCTCTTTGCTCCCAGTTCCATTTTCTGGCCCATTCATATTAATAGGGGTCAGGAGATGAGGGGGTTCTCACGTTGAATGTGAAACTTGGCCTTTGTGTTGCCTTGGCTCAAGCTGCCGCGACAGAGGCAGAGAGGTGAAATTGAATTAAATGAAATTCCCCAGTGCGTCTGGCCTTGGGCTGGACTGCTGCTGGACTGGTCTTGGTGCAGAGTGCGCCACGCCTCTCTCTTTGGCCAGGGCGTAAGAGGATGTTGGCTCGCTAAACCTGAGCTTGAGCCAGGCTGGAAGGGATCTCTGCCATCTCTAGCTTGCCATTACTGTTTGATTGGCATGTTGGGATACTAAGATGTATGGATTTGAAGCTTTTACCAGTGCTTGATATTTTGCACCAATATATAAATGTATTTTGATTTAGAACTTATAGTGCCTAAAAAACTCAATAATTGTCTGATTATTTAATGTTTATGCTTGTAGAATGATCTTCAGTGAAGTGGTGAAAAAAAAAGTCTCTGGGACTGATTTTGGACTATCAAAGGAAACTAAAAGCAGTCAATTGAAAACAACCCTATTGCTGGACAGTACATTAATTAAATTTATTAAATTATTCTGTAAAAACCCTATCTTATGTTCAATAACTGCATTTCTTTTAATCCCATTTCCTGCAATATCTGGATGGCAACCACGTAATGGTTCAGGTTAAGGATAGATCGTGGTTATGGCAAAAATACAATTTGCTCAGGTTAGGGAAGGATCATGGTTAGGGTTAGGCAAGACTAAGATTCACAGCCAAAGTACAGCTGAGGATGAATTCATTTGTTGTTTATAAAGGAATTTTGGTCACAAGTCAAAGTATTGGACAAAAGTTGGGATCACCCGAAATACAAATCATCATGAGGGTATCGTGAACATGTGATGGTGAGAATGTTCTCACATGCCTAAAAAAGACAAATTACATGTGAAATATCAAGCCAGGTCATTAGCAGGAGTAATCAGCTACTTAAGGCTCTTGGTGGATAACCCAAGGTCGTATATGGGGGAATTAGGTTGTTAAGGAAGTGGTACATTTATTTTATATATGCTGGACAACACACATTAACATGTCTGTAAATGTGCCACTCTAAGAAAGCTATGTGTATTAACAGTTTTATTTCTCTATATTTAAAAATTATATGCAAGAAAATCTCCATAGAAATAACAGTCAACAAATTTTGAATTGCTTAATTTGTGCCACGATAACTTTTTGTTAAAGGAGGGGTGTTGTTCGTAATTAAAAAAGGTCCATGTTGTCACACTCTCTAACATATTCTTTGTTTTTTTTTTAGCATTTTCTTTTCACATTTTTAGAAGTTTAACTGCTTTCTATGAACAAATTCTATATATGCCTAACAACAAAATGTTCTGTATTTTAACTGTAGCTTCACATACTTTTGATGTTTTTTATTTCGGGACAAAGTCAGAGTAACGAAAGCAGCCAGAACACTTTCTGTTATTTACAGATTTATCTTTTTAAAGTGCAGTATTTAGCCAACCGGCTACTTTTCAAAGATAGACTATAAATGGACTCCATTTTGTGAGTGTAACAGTAAGAGCATAGAAAAAAAAATTAATTTGTAGAAATGAAGTCAACCCTTTGTCATCCTCTCTCAAAAGCAGTTATTTGTGTCCTTAGGGCCTACAAGCATGAGCTGGATTTGTCACCTTTCTAAAAAAAGTTAACATAACACATTCCGCTCAATAAAACACCTTGGGTTTCTGAAAAAGAGTGGTGAAGGTAGGAGGGTTTTTAAATGGAATGAATAAGGGTGCACAGGAAATCGAAGGTGTCCAATGATAACAAAATGTCACTACTTTTTATTAGCAGCAGAATGTTTCTAGCCCTAACTGAGGAGGTGTACACATTTCACAAGCAGTTACTCTACTTAACCATGCCACATTTCCCCTTTAAGTGTCCTGTTTCAGGAAAGACAAAGAAATGAGAGGTGCTATTTTTCAAACGGCTTTCAACATCCACCCTGGGCGGTAATTTTTGGGAAATAGGAGACGGCTATTTCCAGCCAAACCAATGTTGTTGAGGGCCTCAGAGAGAGCAGCTACATGCCTTCAAACTGATAAAAAAAAGACACAAGACCAAAGTGTCTTGGAAGATTTATAGGGGCCTTGCATCATAATTGAATCATATTTATTTATTTCTTAGTAAAGGGAGTTATGATCTGGGTAAAATCCATCAAGCCTCTCAAAGTATGTGTGTGACACACGGCGAGTGCATGGGGTTCAAAAAGAAAATCCCTGTTTACCTTAGGAGCCTGTGTTCTCTAGCGGAGGAGCCTGCGCAACCTGCCATTCTAACATATTTACACTTATACATTGCAAGAGGAGTATGGAAGCAATTACAAGGCGGTCACATTTGGCTCTGGGTGGAAAGAAAAGTAAACCAGCAGCATTGTTAAATATGGTTAAACTACACTGAATCCCAAAAGTGGTGTGGGTGTGCAAGCTGGGGAGGCCCAAGGCTAGATCCCATGAGGTCCCAAGGGCTACCCTGCCACCTGCATGTGGTTTGATCTGCGTTTGTATATTTGTTTTTGAAAAACCACAGTTTTTGGATATTTTATAGTTTTTATAAATAAAAAAAACATCCTGGGGCGCGTGGGCTCATCTGGTTAAGTGTGCTTCCCATGTGCAGAGGCTCAGTCTTTGCTGCAGCGGTTGCGTGTTCTATTCTGACCTGTGGCCCTTTGCTGCATTTTGATGTTCTCTCTCATCCCATGCTGAAATGTTATCTAAAAAAATGAAATAAAAGCGTCCTGAAAATGATTAATGGCCATTACTTGGCCAATTTGAGCAGTCCAATAAGCTGTAAACAACACATTTGCATATCCACATTTGCAACATATTATCCTGGCGTACTTGTCACTTTTTGTCCAAGTTTTATGTCACTTTTTCCAAAGTTTTTTGCCAGTTTTTCCAATGTTTTTGTCACTTTTTCCAAGTTTTTTACCTTCTTTTTGCTACGTTTTTCAACGTTCTATTATCAATTTTTCTTTACATGCTATAAAATTGACTAAAACACCCAAATTCAAAGAAAGTAGTGAACTGATCATTTGTTTAAGTTGTGAAGTACGTTGTAGTGAACCATCTATTGTTTTACAATTTAGTTGAAAGAAGCCCAAATTTCTGATATAGAAACTTCTCTAAATTTGGGTCTGATTTGACCCGAGGACAACAGGAGGGTAAATTTAACCTTTATTTTAGCAGGTATGCCGACTGAGAACAACTTCTCATTTGAAACACTCCCTGGGTAAGACGAGGCATAAACATGCGAGACAACATACAGTTACGTACATAGGAAATCTTGCAAAATATAAACATGCAAAATACTGCATATAACCGCAGTACAAACTTGTCACAGTGACCATGTTAGTAAACAGTGGTAAATGGAGTACATTTATATTGCACTTTTTCTAGTCTTAGCTACCACTCAACGGGCTTTATAACATACACAAGCCAGCATTCACACACACACTCATTCACTAATGGCAGAGGCTGCAGGGGGAGAACCATTCAGAACCATTCACACGCACACTCAACCACACACACACATGGCTGTGCCTGTGCCTGAGCAATTGGGGGGGTTCAGCATCTTCGATGTGTACTCTACACATCGAAGATGCTGAAGGGCCAGGGATCAAACCACCAACCTTTTAATTAATGGATGACCGCTTACCTCCTGAGTACAAGTAAAGTTGCAGGCTGTAAAAGAAACAAATAAGCTAAAAGACGGTAAAGCTCCAGACTGGGTGATAAATATTGGTGGGTTTGTCACAACGAATGAGGAGAAGGGTTAAGCTAGTTAGCTATTTTATTTTTAATGTTGATTTTGTTATGTATGAGCTCCTAGGTTTTGGTTATATGCGACACGAGGAAAAAGCTCTATTTTTGGACAGTGGATTTGTAAAAATGTCTTGTTTGTTTGTATATCAGTATTCAGAAAAAAATAAATAAATAAAGTTAAGCTAGTTAGCAACTAGTGTTAGCCTCCTCAACCCTAATTTAAAATAAAAAATACACTAACCCCTCCTCTAACCTTATCCTTTTAACACTAACATATACCTCTAAGTGAAAAATGTAAACTCAAATACTTTAAATCACACCAAAAGTCTTAATTATAACATTACCACACCAAGTTGTCAGGATCCAACTAAAACAATCTAACCCTAACCCTGAATATAGAGTATACAAAAGTATGACAACAACAACAACAATAAAATGGATGTTAGGTACTTACTGTATGTGGTGTTTGATTAGAATTTACTTCATTTTAAGGGCTTCCCGAATGCAACTCTTCTATTGAAGGCCCTAATCCCTGCGCAGCTCTGTAGGAAATACATTTTCATCTGAGGTGAGGTGAGCTGTGTGATGTTTATTAAGTGTTGGTGCTGAGTGAAAGTTTACTGATTAATGTGACGGCCCTGAGGAGCAGTGTGACATGGGCTGATGAAAAGACATTTATTTATTCTTTTTTTTCCTGGCTGTTTCTCCTTGAATGCTGGCATGGAGCCAAGCATCACAGGTAGTGTCTATGTTGTGTGAGAGGTGCATGCAAACTGAAATTAATGTTCTTTGCCTTTGTCCTCTGCCACTGCTCCATGCCTTCATCTTCCAGTCCATCCGTCAGCAGGACTTTGACAGGTCTGAAAGCTCAGGAAGGCTGCTTTCCATTTCGGATATTTTGTCAAAAGAAAATCTTAAATTTTTGAATTGTAGGATTTTGCATTTTGATATCAGGAGGTTTGGACTGCACAGCATTAAAGCTTACATTTGTGCAAATCATTAATATCTTTAATTTTTTTTTTTTTTAACATACACTTTTTATGTGAATCCAAGAATTCCAAGAAGAACTGGTTACGCCAGAGAACAGCATCTTGAATTTCTGATGCTGCTTTAGAGTAACCGGCCAAGCTGCGAAAGGCTAGGCTACTAAGTTCATTCGTCCATTCTGTCTGTCTTTCACATTTTCATTATTTATAACCAGAAGTTGTAGTACATGTCATCATAGTTTTGGTTTTGGAAGTTAACTTTTAAGTTTTAGACTTGTATTGTCATCTCTTTATTATCATAGTGATTGGATGCAGTTACCCTGCTACTCCTGATAGTGAGGTTGTTCATGCATGTACTGTATGCACACACAAAATATGACAGAAGTCTGGCTCATTAAAAACCAGTATCCATCATTACATTATACACTTATACAAAATAAAGTCTAACTCTGTTCCAAAGAAAGAAGTGGAAGTGTGAGGTTTGTTTCATAATACACACAAGTCTTGAAGCAGTTATCCATTCTGTGTTTTATTTTGTGTATTGTTCATCATACTTCTAGCCTGTAGTTGCTGAAGTGTTTCATGTGTAAGCCTGCCTAGCCGGGCAGATGATTGGCATCTGTTAATAAATGTTGGATAAATGTGAGAGACCAGTGCAGCAAGAGGAAGTGCAATGAGGGAAGATAGGTGAACAAGAGTGCAGTAAATTAAAAATAGAGCTAGAGAGTGGGAATAAGAAGACTACTTTATTTCATGCTGCTTCTCACCACAAACTGTCACCCCTGTTTGACAGGTAATTATTTTGGCGGCCAGCAGACCTCCCAAAGCCTCCCTGCCAACCTGGTATCTGCACTTCTCTCAGGGGGCCATCTGTGCTCAGCTACCCCAGATAAGTGAAAGAAATGTGGGGCAGCCTTGCTGTGATGTGAGAGGCTTGCCTGGAGCTTAGGTCTTGGAGGCTGGGGCTGCACCTGGACTTTGTACATAATTGTAGAGGAAGAGGTTTTTAGAGAGGTGGTGCGTGCTTGCGTTTGTGTGTGTGTGTGTGTGTGTGTGTGTGTGGTCGACAGACATCTGCACCCGATCTGACATGCAGATTTGTGTTTCAGAAAGATTTCATAAAGATGATGTTTTTCCACCACATTGGCATTACCTAACAATAGCATGAGTTGGTCAGACCTTCATATTAGAGGGATCACTACCACTTATGTTAAGGCAAGTAACTTTTGGTTGTAATATTAAAAGCTAAATCTCCAAAGTAAATGATTTTGTCATGTTGAGAGATTTCTGAATTTTAGACTTCACTAACGTAAAAATCTGTGTAGCACTCTGGCAACAAGTCTAATTAGGGCCTAATAACTAGCTGCAATGTTTCATGCAGGGCTTAAGTGTGAATTCAATAAATTAGGCACACATTGGTATATAGGATGTTATGTTGCATGCATTTGGCATGTTAACCAATCACAAATGATTGTAAATGCTGGCTTTGATCATAGATCTCATTTTAATGCAGCAAATTTGATTATGAAGAAGAGACTTTTGCCAGCTACATTAGTTCCACTCGTTTGGTAAAAATGAAAGGACATTTAATGTAAAAGTTATAATGCAGAAACCTCTATTTATTTGACAATCTGGAAACATGACAGCTAAGCTAAAATATAAAGGTTAGGTTTTCAAGATTGACAATACACACAGGGTTTATAAAGGCATGCTTCAACACATGCAGATAGGCCTCTGTGTTTTTGTTTTATAGTTTGCTTGTTTGGTACAGGTCAGTAGGGTCAATACTGCATGGAATCAGCACTCGATGCCACTTGAGTGGTTTCTCATGCTAATTATTGCAGTGCTTTAGTCACCTTGCTACAAGACAATAGTGTGCCTGTTTTTGATGAAAAGCGTAGAGCTGGGCAGAATTTTAATGGTCCAAGTGCAAGAATCAGGCTTTGAAACACATGTGGCTTGCTTTCCGCAACACAAAATTAATGAATGTGTGAATCTGTAAGCACACTGAAAGCAATTCATTTGCAAGATAGTTAGATAAAGTCAAATGTTTTGACACTAGAAGCCTATTGTCTATGACAGTCATCCTTTCCATATTTAGGACAAAAGGTGAAATATATCTTTTGTAGATTTGTATGAAGTTCTGTTTGTGCCAAAAGGTGTTAGGTTTTTTTCTTAGCATACTGACTTTGCATCTGTCTGAAGTCCTCACTACTGTTTAATGCATGTTCTTTCAGTTGGCATAAAGTTATGTATGAATGCAAATGATTTAACTGAACTGATGTGCAAAGTCAAACAACAGAGGCGATCGACAAAGTCAAACGAGAAAAACACCACACAATCAAACACAAGACATGCACAAAGTCAAGTAAAAGAACAGCAAGAAGAATATGTGTAAACAAAGATGAAACAGGACAGTGATGTATGCAACTTTTTTGTATTCCAAACCACCTGGGTAACAGCCTTTTCTCCCTGTTAAGGTCAGGAAGAAGGTACCGGATACACCAGCCCAGCACAGAGAGGCTCAGAAGGAGCTTCTACCCTCAGGTCAGTAGGATCCTATATGAGGACACCGCCTAAAGCGGCATTTATGCTTCTGCAGAGGCTCCATGTGGAGCTTTCACCATAGCCTATGAAAGTGGCCTGAAGTTTATACTACTATACTGTGCGTTGCTGTGTGCATCAATCTCTTTAAGAGAATAGCAGGGACGGCATGTGTGTGTGCATGAAGACCGTGGTAGAGCGAGTATGAAAGTGACTTGATAAGCTTTGGAGCGAGTATCAACTCCAAAAAACAAAGTGTTTCCCCTGTGCTGGAAATCTGTAGCAGGAAAAGTTAACCCTCTCCTTGATTTAATGTTGTTTATGGAGAAGGAGAGCCAGGAAATGTGTGTGATCAGTGTCCACGCTGTCTCAAATTGCAGCTAGTCTCCTCTGTGTCTTTAGCTGCAAACTGTTGTACGACCCAGTGTTAAATCCTTTCCAGTGAAATACAGTCACACTTTACACGGTTTAGCTGTCAGCATTTGTGTTTAAGCCAGCTAACATTATCTGCTGTATGTTAGGGAGGGAAACAGTACACATTCAAATACAAAAAAATCATTACAGCTGCAAGCATCATCGCTAATCTGCGCCCATTGGGGTTACTGGCGCACGGCGCTCCTTGTGACCGTTGTCACCAGTGAAAAGGGAACTCCCTGCTGAGTTCAATGATACCTCACACAAAACTCTACCTTAAATGGGTCACCAGTTATGAAAGGGGCGTGGCTTAATAATATGGACGGGCCAAAGAAGAAGGAACTCAATGACACCTCACACAAGACTACCCTAAACTGTTCAAATGGTATGAAAGAGGGCGTGGTCCAAATAAATGGGCGTGGTTAAATTATAGGGGACGGCTCACTATCAAATGTAGTCCACACATAAATTTCATGTAAATCGGATGATGTATGTCATATAAGGCTGATTTCCTGTTGCCAGTTGGTGGCGCTATCTCCAAAGGTCCATATTGGCCTGTATTTGTCCTCAGGCCTGGACTCTTGTTGATTGTGGGAAATTTCAAGCAGGTATTACAATGTACACTGTAGTTACAGCAACTTTTTCATTCATCGCTAAAATGTCCGCCAGGCCACGCCCACACCGTTTGACAAAGTTTGTCTTTTAACAACTTTTCATCGTTAAGGTTTAGATGAGACAAACTGAATTTGAAGTTGTCTGTTCATTAAAGAATAGCACCTTTAGGCCTACTTTCTGTTGCTACTAGGGGGCGATATGACTTTGAGCCAATTGGACAATGTACACTCTAGTTACACCCACTTCCTGTTTTGATGGTGAAACGCACAAATTGGCCGCCCCGCCACAGCCATGCTCTATGACAAAAAGTTTTTTTTAATAACTTTTCATATTTAACTTCTTAAGATGGCACAGACCAAATTTGAAGTTGATCGGATAAAATCTCTAGGAGAAGTTTGTTAAGTACGACATGTGAAAAGGCCAAAATCACACTAATTTTGAAGTTCAAAATTCAAAATGGCTTACTTCCTGTTGGGTTTATAATATGGAGCCAATGGAGTTTTATGTACGTCTTGACATGCTACATATGTGTACCAAGTTTCATGTGTCTACAATAAATATACTGCAGGGGCTCAATACTTTAAAAGATTTGTAGGGGCGCTACTGAGCCATTTTTGTGCGCCTATTTACCAAAACCCTTAAAATCGTAAATATTCTCCAGACTTGATGCAACTACCATATTTGGTGAGTTTTTGAATATGTTAAGCCCCTCAAAAAGGCAATTCATTTGCCGGGAAAAAGAAAGAAAGAAGGATGAAAGACAGAAAGAAAGAAAGAATAATAATTTCTTCAGTTTAAATAGGGCCTTGGGCGCTTATGGCGCTCAGGCCCTAATTAGGACTCACACCTAAGATCAAACATCAGTCCTGACACACAGCAATCCAGACAAATTGTCTGGAAGGGTTTACCAAGCTAGTGAGGGGCGTAACTGCACTATTACAATTCTTACAGAACTCGTGATAACAGCCACACATTCCCAGAGCCACGTTTGTTTCTGGCACAGGGAAGTCCAGAATATGTGTCAGGGTCAAAACAAAGGTGCATGATGAATGTCTAATATCTTGAAAGGACACTGATGCAGAACTCGATAAAGAAAGAGTTGGTTGTTAACCTCCAGTGTCTACAGAATATGATACTGAGAGCCTCAGATGCAAACAGACTTGCTATCAAACGTCAGTCAGTCAGCCAACCAGCCAGCTAGCCAGTTAGCTAGTTAGCTAGCTCTCAAGTTCATCCAACCAGTCAGTCAGTGTTTCATCTGTTCTGTCAGTAAGTTCATGATTCAGCCAAGCAAGCAGCCAGTCAGTCTGGCAGAGAGCAGCAAAGAAACACATAAATAAAACATACTGTAGTGAAGGCTTTAGAAGAAGTATCGAGCTCTTCACTTCCTCTGGGCACCAGACATCTCATTTTCTCTCTCTCTCTTTCTCTCAATTTTTCTTTTTTAAGACTTACTCTCACCGCATTACTTTATCTTTGCTCCCCCTCTCTGTCTCTGTCCCTAGTTGGGTAGTCTGCATCTTATGTGCAGTGTCTTGGGCAGGTTAAAATCAGATAGTATAGTATATATTCTGTTGAATTTTCTTAATTTTGCCACCAATCTCAGAGCTTTCATTCCAGATCACATATTGGAAACAGCCATTTTCCATTTGAAGTTCTTTGGGTTCATTGTGTCACGTTACTCCATTTTCTTCTCGGCTGCCATCTCTATTTATTTTTTTGGTGGAAAACGTCCTCTCTTGTCCGTGTGCCTGTTTCACACACACACACTTCCTCTTGGCTTCCTCTCTGCTGAGCCGTTAAAAAAACACTAACTTTGCCCCTCTATATGTGCCCCAGCAGAAAGTGCAGTGTACTGTGGTGACTATAGCGAAGTATGAGTTATAGCCCTGCAAGAGAGCCTGGAGCTGGAACACACTCAAAGGAAGGGGGAGGGGGGTGGGGGCTGTCTTCCGTTAGTGGTGTACAAGAGGAGGTAACACTGTGTTATGTGTGTGTGTCAGTATGTGCATGGTAGGTACAGGGTGTAACATTACCCTGTTAACCCAATGTGTCTGTCATCTAGTTTCCCATGCTCAGTAAGACAGTGCTGATTGATTTTAGAAAGTTAATGAACAGGTGAAAACATGTCTTGCCATTCCTCAAGTCTTTGAGAGGCGACATGCAAGTCAAAAAGCAAGTTTGTCTGGTCCATCAATGCCCAGTGTAAAAATGGACATTAGTGCAATAAACAACAGCATTCTCACATGTGTTCCTCTGGTCCAGGTAAGTAAATTGTAGTGGTTCGAGAGAGGAAGATTTTGACTAACCGATTAAAGCACTTTCATGATGGTGGAGGCGAATGCTACTGGGCTATTACTAGTAGACATCGGTCCTGGGCCTATGGTACTTCCTCAGACGGGGAGTTTTTCTCAAAGCATGTATAGAACGTTCTTGTGAAATTGTTAATCCAAATCACAGACTTCCCCCTTTAACCCAATGCTTCTGATTTGGGAAGGTCCCAATAGTAGTCATCAGTACAATGTCATTGATGCATTTGCAGATGTAAATTATATTTTTGTCTTGTCGATAACTGGGTGGTGGGATGTACGCCTGTGTGAGAACGACCAAGGTAAACTCCATTAGGAGATAATAAGGGCGGCATCGGATAATGAGGCACTCTAAGTTAGGAGAACAGCCCGTAGAAATGATCTCCACAGTACCACGGTTGTTGATGAAGGAGACGCCTACCCCCTTGCTCTTACCCAATGCTATTGTCCATTCTTGGCAGTGAATGGAGAATAATGTCCGACTCTGGGATCAAAAGGTTTGGCCAAGTCTCTGTAAAAATATAATGTTGCATTCCTAATCTTCTGTTGAAAAGTCGAACTGCTCCTGAGTTTATCCATCTTATTATCCAGTAACTGGACATTTACTAGAAAAATACTCAGTTTTCATGTTTCCTCTACCTGACCAGGACCCAGACCTGCGACCCTCATTTCCTGTGTGTCCTCCATATTCCAGGTCTATTGCCTATTGTTTGTTGGTCTTGGTAAAAAGTGCTGAAAGGTGCCATCCACTAATGATCTAATTACCACAGCAAACCAATATTCACTTTACCTTTAGCTCTGTTTTGGTCTCCACCATCTCCTGAGTAAAATATTTATGTCTTTAGATGTTCGACTTTTTTTCTTTTGCTAACATTAGCTGTGTGTATCTACCTGGTGGTGATGAACAGGTTGCATATGGTGGGTTATCTTGGCACCTGAAGACAATGGGCTAGAGGAGGCATGCAAAACGTCTGGGTGATATATTTTTGTAGGTTTATTACTACAAGGGAACCATTGCAGAGTAATCTAATTCATTGTTAATGTTAAAGAATATTGATTATTGACAAGTAAAGTGGTTAGTGATTGTCACATTTTCTAACAAGATCTAAAATACTGGAACTGGAACTGGAACAGTTAACTAACGCCTACAAAAAAATAGCTAGCCTTGTGACCTTTGACTAAAAAGATTTATACAGTATTATTTTTTATACTAAGTGAAAACTTACTGTGAGCTATTTGTATTCCAGGTAATCATGGAATCTTTACTGAACTACCTGTTTGTAGTTAGTGTTACACTGAAAAGATTGTGATCTATAGGTTGTTTTAAATTGGAATTCTTTCTGTGGTTGTTGTTTGACATGTAGGTGCTGGATATACTTTGTACCTGCTGTAACAAACATATTACGTAGTCCCACTTATTACCAAAAAAGTTATTCTCACTGAGTTGACGCACTCTAAAGTAAAAAAAAAACAGGAATGAGGGAACTTTTGGTGCTGTAAAGTGGAAGAAGAGCACATAAACCCACAGCTAAACAATATCACCTGACTCCTCTCTGCTACTCTCCTCTCCTGCTCTTCTTAATGCCATTACCAACCAGGACTGTGGACTGCACTGGACAAAGCAGACAGCATTGAGGACGAGGGGGGAAAGAAAAACACCTGGCAGTTGTGGCGCAAACTCAGCCGAATAATGAAAATGCAAAATGAATGATCATCACGCTGTGGGCATTCGCATCCCTCACTCAAAAAAAGAATGAACAAAAACTTTGTTGCAGGATTACTGTGCAAAAAATCGGAAAATGAATGACATACACACATTCAAAGACAGGGAGAGGGAGAATGTGGGACAAAAAGGTGAGCACGGTTTGCCGATCTTACCCCTTCCATTCATCTATCCCTCCCTTTATCACCCCCCTTCCACTGTCCCCTCTGTCCGCTCTGTCATTTCTCTCTGTCCCCTCTGTGCTCTTGTTTTGTCTGGGTCCGCCAGACTCTGGCCGGACCCAGACAAAAGAATTCTGCCTGTCATGGAGAAAGAGCAAAGGTTTTTGCTCTTCAGGAGGTGGGGGGTGGAGGGGTGGCTGGGTGTCAGGGTTGGAAAGGCATTGTCAAAGCTGTGGCTATCCATTGTTGTTTCTGATCTGACGCCTACCTCGCCCATTTCTTCTGTCTCAGATTTCCTTGTCTGTTCACCTTTTCCCTGGGTCTTTTTCTAGAGCGAGGGATGGGAATATGAAAAAAGGGAAATACGACAGATGTCTGGCATGAAGCTGTTTGCCTGTCTATCGCCGTGGCTGCTTCAAGCTTGGTGGCGTTCCGCGCAGTGTGCTCCTCCTCCTGTGGCGCTGCTTGTTGATACCCCAGGGGAGGTGCTGTTGCCTCCAGTGATGGTGTAAACTTTGGAGTATCATCAAACTTTGGAGATTACAAAACACACGGTTCGGATCATGTCACGGTTTTGAGTCACGAATCCAATACATTTTCTCTAAGCCCCCTATTCTCAGGTAACTCAACTACCAACTGATACGATGGAGCTCTGTCTGGCGTCTATATGCGTCTCTAAGCCCCCTATTCTCAGGTAACTCAATTACCTACTGTCGCTTATACAACAAAGCTTTAGCTGGCATCATGGCTTTTTGAGATCTTCCGCTCGTCCAGTAGTCATTACCGCCTCTACAACAGATTTTAACATGCGCCGTTTACGTGAACAGAAAATTGCGTTGCCTGTACTGCAACCCTCCATAGAGATTTATCAGCCCGCTTTAAGTGACAGCAACCGTAAAAATGTATTTTACACTATTATTATGGTTAAACTTTGTAATTAATCCATGGCTCACATGCTTTCCCGAATCGTAAGTGTTGATTTGTATGGACCACAGATATGGTCCATTACACCACTATCAGGTATTGTACTTATTGTACAATTAGTACAACATTGAGGTACTTCAGTATTTCCATTGTATGTGATTTTATACTTCTACTCTACTCTATTTTTAGGGTAAACTTTTGTTCTTTCAACATCACTATATTTATTTGACAGCTGTAGTTTATTAGATTATATTGTTTAAAACATTTAATAAGCATATTATAAAATAGGATACATTGTTAAAGATTAAATCAGTGTTTTCCAACCTTTTGGGGGCCTGTGACCCACCCCATAAATACTAGTTGGAGCCCTCTCTAAACTTAAATATAATAATAACATCTTGAGATAAAGTTTTCCAAAAGATATAGAATTCTTATAGCATATGGAAAAGTATGGGTATAAATTTGGGTCACAGAACTTTTTCTTCTTTCTTATCCCATTAATTATCTCAAAACCCCTCACATTTATCTTGTGACCCTTTCCAGGTACCAGACCCCTTGGTTAGGAACCACAGGACTAAACTACTTAATTGTATATAAAACTACCTCCCCCAGCTACAACAGTAAAATACTGCTTACGCATCGATACTTCAGTGACATCTAATATTGCAATATAAGATGAAATATCTTTGTTTTTCTGCATGTCGAGTTCTTTTACATTTTGATACTTTAAGTACAGTACATTTTTTGTGAATACTGCTAATACTTTGCTGCTTTACTTTTACTTAAGGTTTTTTTTGTATGAGCTACTTTTACTTAAGCAAATAATCTAAATACCGCCAACCAGTCTGTTAGATTTATTTAATAAAAAATATTACAACATTTTTATTCATTCATTTAACTGTCCACTTAATTTCCCTGGGGCTTTCAGAGGGCTATCTTTTTTTATCTACCTACTATACATTATATATAGTGTATGGTGTATGTAAAGTACTTTTAGGTGGATAATGAAAAATTCCTTTTATTGTATTTGCATTTTTCTCTATCTAAAACAGTTACATATATTACAAATAGTTATCAGAAACAGCCTTAAAAAACACACTGTATGTGTGTATTTGTATATTTATTTCCAATTTTCCAGGAATACTGCAGGGGACATGGCCGCCATGTCCACAATGGTAGCTATAGCTCTTTTAAGTATAAAGAACTTTTTAATCCACAGCGGATAACAGCCCCGTGATCTTTTAAAAATATACTAGATGTCCCTTTGCTTTGACAAGGTTACAGTAACATGACTTCCTACTGTCAGCATGCATTTGTGCAACAGTCTTTCCATTTGAAAGGTTTGGGGAAATCTTGGTCAAATGTCAGTCAGCCTGTTGTCAAATGACAGTCAGCTCACAGAGACAAACGTTCAAACTATGACTCAGCCTTTCTGTGATTTAACTGGAGAGTACAAACCAGAG
This sequence comes from Etheostoma perlongum, assembly GCA_026937815.1. Taxonomy (NCBI): domain Eukaryota; kingdom Metazoa; phylum Chordata; class Actinopteri; order Perciformes; family Percidae; genus Etheostoma; species Etheostoma perlongum. Next base: position 28,050,740 of record CM049373.1, on the reverse strand, counting down.
CTGACAACTGATGTCGAACTGTAGTTGATCTGCTCGCTGTGTTGAATGATTAGTTGAATATTGATGCTGAAGCTGTATACCATACATTGATGATATGCAGAAGTAAAACATTTGCTGTGTCATGATAAGAGATAGATAGATAGATATAGATAGATAGATACAGATAGATAGATAGATAGATATAGACAGACAGATGTTATTAATCCCCAAGGGGAAATTTAAAGTCCCAGTAGCTTAAAGACATTACACACAACATGCACATACATCATAAAGAGGATAATAAAATAACTCCACATGAATGTACTAAGGGATGTATAAGCATGAGATGCTTGCAGTGAAAGGGCAAACACATGACAAATGTGTCAGATTTTAATGTAGTTAAAGGTTCTCACATCCCTAAACCTTTATTCTGGTGTTGTCGCCTCTGCATATTTCCCTCTTTTGCGACGAGTGTTGCTATGCGGCAGTCTGGGGACAAATTGATTATTCAGTCCGGAGCCCAGACAGCCAATTGTCTCCTGTACGACTTTGATTTGCTGAAATGTCATTCTGAATGATGCCAGCGGTGATAATTTCCTCAATGGCACAGTGAAAAATAAATATTTACTGAGTGTGAATAGTCAGTGGCTACATCTGATTGAAATGGTAATGTTTGTATGAAAGTGGTGTGGGAAATAACCAGCCGGAACGTGGTATAAAAATGGAAACCAACCTTTTCTATGTTTAGTAGTTTCTTAATCTCAAATGGATATGTCTGGTTTCTGTAGCTTTAAACTGAAAGAACAGTGAGTTTGATGACACAGGTTTAAAGAAACACTACATTTATTTTCTGTATTGTTACAAAGTATATCCTTTGACAAAATTGTTCTATTTTCTCATTATGAACCTTAATATGCCGCGTTAAAACAAACCAGTTATTGTATACAACGGATACCAAATGTCCCACTTTGATTAGACATTGTAGGTATATGCCATACATACTTAAAAGCTGATAAAGTGATCTTTAGTGATTTCTAAATGCCTCATAGCATTGTCTGTCTGTCTGTCAGCAGTCTGCATGCAGTCTGTGCAGTTCCTGTCTGTGTTGTAGTTTCTCTTTTGGACCAGCAGATGGGGAAAGGAAACATCTTAATGGGATGAGTGTATGTATGTACAGGAGCATACGGAGATGATTGTAGGGCTCACAGTGTCTCCTGAGACGGCTCGCAGGTTTGCTCTTGTTTTATGAGACAAAACTTGTGGCGGTATGGTTGATGGCAAAGATTAAGGATTTTTGAATTAAAAAAAAAAATGCTTAAGCTCTTTTGATTTTTCTGTTTTTAGACAAATGTTGCAGATTACTTGTTAATGTTCTCAGGAAAGAAAAAGTATACAATTGATATATAATTTGTTGTAAGCAGTACAATGTGTACATTTTCATGTTGAATTATTGTTTTGTAAATATTCATGATAAATACTTTCTTGCGAACAGTTTCAGTACAAACAAATCAAGTAAAATCTTTAAAACATAGTGAAATATAATTGACAAGAACTGCAAGTTATTAGCATGAAATATTTATGTAATGTATATAACCATTTTGTAATTGTCATATATCTACTATTGTCCTTAATTAAATCAATAAGTAAGGTATTGTTAATTATTATTTAATTGAAATCTTGAAATTGATTATCCAGTTATACTTGGGAGACCAAATAATCACTCTCAATTTCTGTCTTTTTCCTTTCATTTAAAAGCACCATACCCCAAAAGCTCTCTACAAAAACTTTTTATTTTATTTAAGATTAATTAACTCCCTCCATATTTTCACAACTTTGGAAATAACATACATTATCAATGCAGGTTAAATCCCATCCAGAATGATGCAACACTTTCAAATTTCGTCTTAAATCCTTAGATTTCAATAACGGACGTGCCATGCAGCCTTCCGTCGCTGTAGGTTGATGAAGTTTATGATTGATTTTAAATAGCGTTGAAAGAGGAGGGCAAAATGGGGGGGGGGATCATGTTACTCCGGTGCTTTAGAAGCGCACTATACAGCTACAGGATAAGCGACACACACACACTCTCCCTCACTCTACACGCATACACTCCCTCCCTGTAACGAGTGTCTCCGGGAGATGATTTCCTTCCCTGCGCGTCGTCCCACTCGCGCACCCCTTTCTCTCGGCCCCCGCCCCCCTCCTCTCTGCTACGCAGTGTAAACACAGTGTTCCAGAGGAATGTTGGACTCCTTGACCTCCACTGCAGTTCACTCGGTTCAGCCTGGCCGCGCTGTGCTCCAGCATCAGCAGCAGCAGCCCCCACCTCCCCTCCCCATCTCCCCATTACCTTCCCCTCCAGAGCCCCTTCACTCCACTCCGTCTATTTTCCCCCGCCTTGCCTCGCTCCTTCTCCTTGTCTCGACTCTCCTCCTCTTCTTTCACCTCCTTATTTTTTCTTACCCCCTCTTTTTTCCCCTCTCCTTGTCCACCCCTCCCCCCACACCCTCTCTTTGCCTTTCCCTTGTTCTCTCCCTATTTCTACTTGTTTTGTTTAAATAACAGTCATTTCATAGCATAGTGGTGGACTGTCTCTTTTTTCCTCTTTTCTGGTTTAGTTCACTTACTTGATTGGCACATCACAATCCAAACTGAGAAAACCTGCAGCACCATGTAAAAGATTGAGAACATGTAGTGGGTGTAGTAACTATATTCTACATGGAAACATCACAAATGCACTCAAATACACACACCTTGCTTGGATGCGCCCCCCCTCCCCCCTGCCCATAGTGGACTGCGGCTCCTAGAAACAGGAACCGAGAGCCAGAGGCTTTAGTGTCTCTGCACCGCGAGGTGTCTGAGGGAACAGAAAGCAAAGGGTTACATGTGCATCTGGCCGCTCGTCAGTTTCATTACCACGGTGACAAGATGGCCAGGGCAGACGTGCTGCTCGCAGTTTTCCCTGACTGTGCCGTTTTGAACGCACCACGGTTCAGGGAGTTTAATTGCTGCAGGATAGAGCAGATTATAAATACATGCAGACGGTCATCGCAGGTCGTGCTGAATGAGGACGTCTCAGGGAATCAGAGACTGTTTGTATATTTGTAATAGATGCTGCTAGTGCTGCAAGGGCTGCACGGGGCAACCGCGTTCCAGCCGGCAAATCAGCCAGTCAGTTTTATAGGCTGTCTGCCTGCCTGCCTGTCTGTGTGTGTGTGTGTGTGTGTGTGTGTGTGTCTGTCTGTCTGTCTGTCAGGCTGCCAGCTAATCTGACCTGTTAAGGTCAGCAGCCAGACAGCAGATCAGCATGGATAGCATGAATATAGATAGATCAGAGGAGTGTGTGTGCTCGTGTGTGTGTTTGTGTGTGTGTGTGTGTGTGTGCGTGCGTGTGATGCGGGGGCATGTGGCGGCCTTTTCAGATGATTTTTTGCATGCAAATCCGCTCAAACTCAAAAGCATCAGAGCAAATTCATGCATTTACATTTCAATAGACAGTTTTACATCTTTATATTAATTTGACACAGCGAGGTGCAGACCAGTGTCAGCCTGAATTCAAGCAATGCTACAAGTATTTGATCTATTGCTTAAAAAAAGTAGCAATATCACAGTGTAGAAATGCTCTAGTGTAAGCTGAATTGCAGCATTCCAAATTTTACTTAAGTAAAAGTACACATTTATCAGCAACAAAATGCACTTTAAGTATTAAAAAGTAAACAGTTAAATACAGAATTCACTGCTTTTTATTGAAAAAAATGGATACTTAAACTTCATAATCATAGATGGGTAGACAGGAAACACTGTATTTTATTACAAAAAAGTAATATTGCATGTTTTGTGTTTTATGGTGATTTAAGAAATCTATCTCTAGTACAGTTATCCACTGAGAGTAAATATGGTAAATATTTTATATATATTTTGTAAAGATATATATTTTTTAAAGGATGATGATAATATTGTTTTGTATACTTGGTAATCATGTTGAACTATAAGTCACATGAGTGATCACTTAACTGGATAGCAAGGAACCTGTTCATATTACTACTTTACTTTTTATTCTAGCTGTACATAAATAAACTAACTGAAATGGAATTGTATATGACTCGTTGAAAATGAGCAGTGATTTCCAAACGTGAAGGGTTAAAAACACACTCAACCAAAACTCATTAAAACAGATATTATTTTCTGCACACTAAATACACACTTCAGTTTATATTGTTTGGTCATTTATGTTCAAAAACATCACAAACAACACAAACACAAATCCGAGGTATGGTGTCTTGTGTCTTGAGTTTTCTTCCTCCTCATCGTCTTCTTCATCATCAGCCTGACTTATTCTCTGTTATGATCCTCTCTCCATTAACATTAACCTTAACTGGAGCTTTGCCCTATCTATCTGACTGCTGGGCCGCCGGCTCTTTCTTCCTGCCTTTTTCTGTGAGACCTTCCTTGTATTCGCCCCCGTAATAAATCCCAAACGCCATGTGATCAACCAGTTGCTATATATCTAATATTTATGGATTAATCTTCTCTTAGACTGTGATCCTTGTACTGTAGCGGCGAGCATGAGAAGATTGTCAATTACTCGGGTGGCGTAATTGTTGCATACAGATAATAAAAAACGATGCTGGTGGAGGAACATGTGGTTGCTTGCTCATTATGCTGACAGGAAAGAGGAACTTGGCTGACCTCTGCTGGGCTCTGACAGGCAGTGTTGCAGATGTTGATAATGGTTTAAGATTTACTCCAAGATGTTTTTTAATTCTCTAGCTTCCCCTGACTTCCATTAAACGCACAATGGCTACAGGGATCATTAAGAGAGTCTGTGCATCTTGCTGCTGTCTAGCAAAGAGCATCAGTTCATCAGCAGAGTCATTTTTGTAATAAAACAGCAGGCATCTGGAATATAATAATGTACATACAAAAGAATTTACATTTTTGCAGGTTTTCTAATTGGGATTTTTCATGTGTTAGCCCATTATTGATCACACACATAAGAAAGAGAGCAGAGTCCGAGAGACTTTACTGAGAAAGGAAAAGAACAATGAATGAAAGAGAGAGCATTGTTTTTTATTGTCTGTGTGCAACAATCACACCCAAGTAATTGACGATCCTCTCTTGCTTGCAGCTACAGTACGAGAGAGAGAGAGAGAGGGGGAGAGAGGGAGAAAGAGGGAAGCAGATGGCTGGAAATATAGCCTGCTAAATTATTCATCTGGGCTGGAGTCTGGAGATAGATAGATGGATAGGAGCCGGCATGGACACCTTTTATTAGGATTCCAAGAGCTGGGAGGAGAGGGGTTCAAAATACTGTGATTGCCTTTTGAGACTAAGAAAAGTAAACGCATCAGGCCTGGGAACAGCTACATGCCGGAGGAATTAAACATCTTGTATTAAATGAAACTGCAAAATAGGAACCAATATGTCCAAATACCGAACTCGTGAAGCCTAAAAATGAGTTTCAGACAGTCATACTGTAGATGGGATTGTTTCAACTGCATTATTGTTTTCCTAAAGCCAATGCATGTATAGTGTAACAATTAACAGACAAACTGAGGAAAAATCGTATACAAATGTCGGTAGTCGACGCCATACGAGGCGAATCAGGATGCTGCGTGTCTGGAAAAACGCTGGAACGCTCAAAAGTCCCAGCTGCCCCCGACAGTGTGGGTTTGAGAACAAGTTGTCTCAACAGTGAAGAAGAATAAAAAATGAAAAATGGCAAAGAGGGGAAACAACCCGGTTCGTAAAATAAGATTTGTTTTATGCATCTGTGGTGAACGTCAGGTCCGGGAGCCCTTGACTGGGTGTTTTAGGGTGTCCGAGTTTACTGAGGAATGGATGAAGTTCCAGACTATAATTCATCAGAATGTCTTCCTCTGACGAAGATATCTAATTTGAATCTTGTAATTGTAGTAATTTCCAACGTTAACACTGTACAATCTATCTCAAATATTTGCATCAAAAACCTTTATTTTCCTTGCTGCTGTTTGCTTTATTTCCCCTTAGTTCAACAAATGGAAACACTAAATATGCCCTCTCCATGTTCTATTTTTCCCCTTTGCTTTGTGCATCATGTGCATCATATATGACCCTCCCAGATTCATAGACACAGACACACAAACTGCCCCAGATGCACACACACTCCTGGGTGGAGGGCTGCGGGGAAATAGAGCAGAGAGGAAGCTACGTGCCTTCGCCAAGCAAGGGCTGTCTGGTGTCATGGCAACCAGTGCAGATTACCCCACTCTCCATCACTCAGAGAGAGAGGAGAGGAGAGAGGAGAGAGGGATGGGCACACACATACGTGAATGTATGGAGATGCACATCAAATTGTTACATCCAACATGTTTTTACAGGGTATTCATTTATTTGACATTTTAAATAATCAGTTTAAATGTATAAACTGATATTTGCCAGCTTTGAAAACGTAGTTTTCTGCATTAGCGATATTGTCTCCAACCATAGCAGTAAACACCAAAAACCTGATTTGACAGGCGAGCACAAGGACACAGCAGAGGTAGCAAGGAAGCAAGGATGAAAATGAGGACGGAGGGAATTTAAAAGGAGAGCGATGATGAGAGTGGTGCAGGGAGAGGTTGAGGTGTGTGAATGGGGCCATAAACATATAGTAGAGCTGAAAACGTCTGGGGGATATACTGTTATTAAAAGCAGTTAGGTTATCCAATAAACAGCTTTACTGTGGGGGTGGACAGTTTGCAACGTGTTAACGCCTTTCATGGCACCGGAGTCTACTGAAGGGAATATAGCGGGACATATTATTCTGTAGTGTGTAGGTAAGTGCTGCAGCCTGAGAGGAGAGGAGGGATGCTGGGCAGGAGGAGAGCAGCGGCAGTGATACATGCACGAGCTGACATCAAGAGAGGGGGGGAAGAGAAGGGGAAGAAGAGGAGGGAAGATAATATTAGAGTCTGCATGAGGCAATAACAGGGTAGTTGGAGATTTTTTTTGTGCAAAAAGCAAGAAAGATAGGGTGTGGAGGAGATAAATGGCACTAGGATGAAGAGGGAAAAAAGGGATGGAGGGGGGAGAAAAAGAAGGGAGGCAGACAGAAGAGGAAGGGGGGTTGAGGCCATTTGAGGATATTGGCGCCTAAATTGACTGCGGCACAGGCTTAGCCATTGTCCACAGTTACATCACAGCTGAAGTCAAACTCCTGAACCACTCCTCTCTCTCTCTCTCTCTCTCTCTCTCTCTCTCTCTTTATTTCTGCCAACCATAAAGCTCTTCAAAGCCAACTTTTGACCGTATGGCAGTTAATCAATGTAGCCGTAGCGTGTGTGATAGGAACTATCATTATTTTAATGGAATACACCGGGACGGGATCCAACTGAAATCCAGAGCAGTCGTTTTCTCGTTGGCTTCCTTTGTCTTTGTGCTGCAGTCATCATCGGTAGCAGCAACATGGATGTAATCAGCCTCATTAAGACTCTTGTACACATTGTAAACAAGGCGGCGCACTCATTTGATAGGATGTGTCTTCCACAGAGGAGCAATCTGTGATTAGAAATCAATTAGCATCACCACCATGACCATGGTGCACTAAATTATAAACTACTGCACACAAAGTAAATCTGTCTTTAATGAAATATCCATACAGCATCAGCAGGCAGACTTTGAAAAGACGAGTAGTCACAATATTAATTTGTTTACAACTTTCATTTACGCAGTGAAATCTGACTTAATCTTCTGCTCTTTTACAGCATCATTCTGCCTCAAACCTTTATAGCTGCACACAGTCTGTACCCTGCTGCAGGGCACCTTGATATATCTCAATGTATGGAATGGTACTAATTTACCTTCCTTTCTCTAACTTGTGGATAATTTGGGGATTGAACTGCATTTTCCACTGTGCTGCTTTCCGGCTGCACTGCGGTTTTGTCTCGTCCCCCGCCATACACCATACCACACCGGGAGCATCTCAGAAGCGGAACGTCTTGCCTGCCCGACTCACAGTTTTTGTCTCTACAAGTACTTTAAAGTAGCCTGACCTCGTCAGAATCTGAGTCTGATACTGCTCCATTAGGCTGTGATTATGGGGCATGTTTCTACCGAACCAGGAAAGAAAATGCCTCTGTACTCAATTGGATAGACCTACAACCAATCAGAACAACGGAGTATGTGACGTATGTTGAACTTTTTGCCGAATCCCATAGGAAGGATGGCAAAAACATCTTTCCGATTGACAAATGCCTTGATCTCGGTTCTCTGTTCCTCTTTTAAAATGAATGAACAGACGCAATGGCGGAATCTACACATCTCAATTCTTCAGCGGCAGCCATGTTGTTTGTTGTAAACAAATTCAATCCAAGCGCTCTTTGGTGACGTGGTTGATTACCTTACTGTTGATCATCTGTCCATCATCGTATGAAGCCTGCCCTGACAATTTGATTGGTCCAAACAGATGTGGTTTGAGCATAATTGCTCCACAATGGATTGAGTCCGGACTGAACTTCCCAACCTCAAATGTTGTTGGCGGGGCTAAGTTCGGCTGGCATCCAGGCTAACTCGAAAGAGCAATCACATATTTATTAGCTGGCATCTACCTTCCACTCCAAGCACTCCTGAAAATTAAAATCCAACATCAAGCATTGACTTCAATGGCCGCGGGCCGGTCCTGGTGCCTCTGAAACGCAGCGCAGATGCGCCCAGTGGAAAATAGTGTTAAGTCATGATCCCACTTCACTCTACCTGTAACTTGTTTTCCTTCAAAGGTTGGCTCACTTTTATTTCATTTTCAAGGTCTGATGTTTTTCATTCTACAACATTTGTCATTCTACAACACAGGCCTTCATAAAATCTAAAACTAAAACACTAGTGCATTTCTGTAGTGAAAACATCACTACTATCAAACAACAGCCACAGATTCTCTGTGTGGCAACATTCATTCGGGAATATGCTACATACTCCATATACAAAATTGAAATAAGGAGTATCTTGACTCTAGATTTGGACCCACTTAAGCCCTGTCAAAAAGCTGTCAAAGCAGGGCCCACCTTAAGGTCTGTGTTTAGTGATTCCAACATGCCTTTTACATTAGACCAACAGCTACTGTAATTTAAAACATGCACATTTGCAAAGAGAAGAAAAGGGAAGAGACACATTTGGTATAATAAGACCACCTTTTGTCTTTTTTAGTCATAAGACACACAAGCAGGTTAGGTTTTCAGTTGCTCCATGGTGTTTGTGCCGCCAACGTCGCCTTGCAGCCAGCAAACCCTGACCTTAACCCTGAACATAAGCATTGCCGCGCTGCCTGGAAGGAGATGTTGGGGGTGAAATACACCAAACACCTTTTCAGTTAATGGTTGAAATTCAACATTTTACCTTTATCCACTTAAGTACTAACCATCAGACTAATCCTCCCAGTTGGCTAAATTATAGTGTCTCTGATTATGTAGGCATTAACCTTTCTCATCTATTTCTCTCCTCAGGAGCTGCCAGGACAGCAGACGGGGCCTACAGGTAACTACTGTAAGTACTCGTGTCATATACCTTTATATAGTTGAGCAGATGAAAGCAAGTGTGTTGGAGAGAATGTGAGGTTTTGGGATGACAGACTTGTAGTGGTCTGTGTTACAGTGTGAGGTGTATTATTGAGACCATTATCACTGTAAGGTAGTAAGACAGCATGTGAGAAAAGAGACAATACGATTCAGAATCTTGCTCACACCTTATACTTGCTGACACATACTGTATTCTAGCACATGTTTACTATGATACAGTGCTTATTTTTGTGCATTCACTTTATTTATTTTTTCATTTTCACACACTGTGGTTGTAATCCATACATCTTTGCTACTGCGCTAATGACATGCCTATGCCCAAACTCACGTGGGAAGAAAGCATACATGGCAGGGAAATCTACAGTATTTGACATAGAACGCTCCATTCAGAATCAGCGGCATCTACAGCGTATCACTCCAAGCAGTGACATTTTCCTTTAAAAAAAATATTTTATGTGCAACTGCCACTTTATCCTCCTTAGTGCATCAGTGGACATGTCCCAAAAGTCTCGCCTTTGATGTGCCAACAAGAGGCTGTTTGAAATCCTGTGCAGATACATAGTTTGCACAGGTTTACAGTCATTTGGAGTACTGTCAGAACTGAAGAGAAGAGTGTTGAACACGTCAGGTTCCTGTGTCCTCTCGGTCTTACTTTTTGTCTCTGTCCCTGTGTGATGCAGCTGTTAGCGTTCTGTACTCATCACCCTATAAATACAGCAGCTGACTGATGGACCCTGCAGCAGCTGTCCGCTGTCCAATAGAACATGGACACACAATGTACACATAGATATGAATACAAATGGGAAAAACACATACAGTGTGTTGTGTTTGTTGTTGTAAAGAATATCAAGGACTCCTTCTAGTGGGAGGAGAGCCAGCATTAGTCCAACATGCAACAACATCATTTCTTTCTCTCTGTCTTTTGTACAGAATTCCTGTGTTAAAATTTGTACACCAAGCAGAGTATTATTTGTTTTATCATTGGCTACAATTCACTAGTTCAAGAGTCAAACAAATTATGGCATTGTTCGGGCTAGTATGATTAAAAAAAATCCATCACACTCCTTTAATTAATAGAAAGTTGCTTATCTGTTAGGGTTATGGTTGTCCAATTCTATGATATTTGATTGTTTAATTCCCTAGCTTTTTTTATTCTATGTATGACTGTTTTCATTTTAAAAACATCTTAAGTATCCCTGAGAACTTATGTAGTTTTTATGGTGGAAAGTGATAAAATAACAATTTACTCTCCTAACTAATTTGAACTCTCCACTCAAAACTACAAATAAGAAGGACACACTATGACATCAACGGTGAAGCTGATATATACTGTATATTAAGCTGCTATCAGCTTAAGCCATTTAACAACATTTAGATATGAAATGAATGTGGATGGAAAACCCAATGGGAGAGTTTCCCTACTCTGTCTACCACACCTGACAGCAGAGAGTGGCAGTGAAACAATGATGCGGATGTTGAGGATCCCACATTTATCCTCACTATTCAGCACTGCAGCAGCTGCACAGACATAAGGAGAGGCATCATTACAGCGGACCAAGGTCTGTTAATAGGCTTGCGACGTGGGGGGCCTGCCGGCTCTATACGGGGCTCATGAGAGAGGAGAGGAGGGCGGGGAGAGCAAAGGGAGGGCAGGGGTTAGGGAGGAGGACTAGATGTGGAAGGAGTGTTTGAGACAAGACGAGCAGGGCGGGAAGGGTGAGAGGGAGAAGGAGTGAAAAGGAGTTCGTAGTATCGGGTGTATTTTTATCTTTCCAGAATTAAATTGCATTAATAGATCTGGTATTGCTTGCCAGTTTCTGCTGCGAAATGGCTGTAACCCAGCAAACATTTAGATGATGAATCAGCGTTGATATGATGGCAGCCGCTGAAAGCTGAGTTATCTGCAACCATCCATAGCTACTAATCTCAATCAAAATATTTCATCCTAATTTTAGAAGCTATACAGTAATTGTTATTTTACAATAACAAAGTATCAAATTACAATGTGAAAGGGATCGCTTGTGATGAATTTACAGAGAAGTATCAGATTAATCTGCCACTTTCTTTGGCTTTAGTTTTAAAGTGAGTTTCAACAAATTGTCATCCGTCCCGCAGCAACTTTACTGTTTTGGTTCACTCTCACTGCCCTCCTAACATTATTTTCATCTGCAGCACGCAGCTGTTTGATAAAGAAAAAGCTCTTTAAACCCACTGTACACCAAACAGCACACAGTCCACAGTAACATAGCGACTAGCTGATGAACACAGTGGAGAAATTCGCAGCTGAAGAGTCCTAAAGATGTTTTTCTCTCTATTTTTCTATCTCTATTTTTTTGTCTGATAGAGACCAAAAATAAAGCTAAAAGAATATTGGATCTATATTCACCAGATGGACATACAGTATTACTCAGGTATGTACTCTGTTATAGTTCTTAAACCTTGCCACATGCTGATTGCCCTTCTGGAATTGTAGTTCCACTTTCATCCTGTAGTCCATTTTTGCCTCCTTAATTGCTCTTTTTTTTTACATTGTAGGCAACTGCTTCCTAGTCCTTATTTCCAGGCTGCAGTGTGTGTTTATGGCCTCCCGGATGGTTCTTGAAATCCATGGTTTCTAGTTGTGGAATGAGTTTTGGGTACAGTTGCTTCTGTTGTTTTTCAAATTATATCTACCCCAGACTCAGTGAATCCACTGATGTCATTGATGACGTCTACAGTGGCGGTCTGGAACGCGCTCCAGACTGCGTCGAGCAGTGCAGACTGTAGGGGTCACTGGGGGCTTGTGCCGTAGTTTTTTTACATACTTTGACCTCAGCAAGATGCCAGCATGGTTGATCTTCAAGAATGCAGCTAGCCATTCTGCTCAGTAGCCATTTTGAATGGCGTGAAGTAGGTATCCAGAGTGTTTATTCCCCTTGTGGCTCAGCCAATATGTTGATAGAAGTCAGGCATAACGTCCTATGGTTCCTAAACAGATTGATGGACATCAGAGATAATGTTATCCTATGTTTCATGCTCCTGATGATGATGATGATGCTCCATGATAAATAAAATGTTGTTGATATGGACTACTTTGATGTTTAAGAAAACTTAAAAACCGGATGATTCTCAGGAAGTTCTGTATTTTTAAGGAGCAACTTTTTTTCTGGAATTTCTAAACAGATTGATGGACATCTGGTTTGTTTGTTATTGTGTGTGTGCATGTGTTATCTGAGCCTCTTCTTGACCTTCACAAAGTACTGCCATGCCTGCTTGCCTCGCTCCAAGTCGCTCTCCCATTGTGAAACGTTGGGCGTTCGTCTGCAGGAAAGAAAAGGTGCAGACATTTTGGGAAAGAACATAATTTGCAGGCTTTTATTTTGTGTGTGTGTGTGTGTGTGTGTGTGTGTGTATGTGTGTGTGTGTGCGTCTTTCTCCTGCTGTTCCCGGCCGTCTGAAGGGCATGCCATCCCCATGCTCAGCTTCATGGAGAGCTGCCAATGCTGACGGCTGCGGCTGCTGCTGCTGCTGCACTGTGTCTGCTCATGCTTCCCCCACTGCAGGGTATTGATTAAGTGTCACAGCTATGCCTCACCTGCTGGAACCAGCCAATACCAATACAGCAGATGCTCCAGCCAGCCAATACCAAAGCAGGGAAAGGTTTGGAGAGGCTGGAGACAAACCGGCTGCCAACAGACAAGTGTTGTTGTTTTTTTCCCCCCTGGTGAAAAAAGAGAATGTATCATCAAGGAGTAGAAGAAAGATGGGGGGTGAAGGAAGGCGTGGGGGTGGAGGGGTAGAAATGTAGAGGAATTGATAGGAAGGGTAAAAGGTAATGAAGCACGGTGAGATGGATGACGGAGGAGAAAGGGACAATGGCTGTGAAGGAGGGAGCTATTGAAAGAGAGATAGGAAGAAAGACGAGCCAAAAAAGAAAGAAACTGCTTTTGAAATAGCCATAGGGATGAGCAGACTTTAGGGAAATGGGCAAGGAGACTATATTTGTGATCACACACACACACATACATATTTTGAGCTTTTTCACAGTGCTTAAATGAACCTGTCAAGATGAAAAATGAGCTAGTCACATCTAATAACTCGAGAAGTTAAAAAGCAAACTTTTCTTGCAGAACTGTGGAGGAAAGTGGATTCTTTGCTGATGAGCGCAAGCAGAGCAGACGTACAGTATTTGTCCACGTTGAAACATTGATCGTATTGCTTCAGTGCAGTAAAAGTATGAAAGGAATTTACCATAGCATGGATTGATTTGCGGTCTGAAGTATTAGACACAGTTTGAAAGAGAGTAATTAACTGATACACTGAATGAGCGTGTGTTTCTTGTCACCTGGTGAATGTAAATCCAACATTTACTCTCTTTTAGCTCTATTTTTGGTCTCCACCAACTCCTAACAAAAATATCGGGCTCTACAGCTGTTCCTCCACTATATTCACCAGCTAGTTGCTAGCTTTGTATGTCTTCTGTTTGGGTAGTAGAGCACATTACATCATTATTTTCATTGAAAAACATATGAAATGATTATGTTGTGATTTTTGCAGGGATCTGAACCAGGTATTACAGAAGGGATATCCATTAAATAGACATTTAAAATGCCAGCCATAAATGGTATCAAAAAGGGTTTAACCTAAACATTAGAGCATGCATATAAACACAAATATTGCCAGTACAATTTAAACAGTGAGTCGTAATTAGCAACAAAATAATACAAGTTCAATATTAATAAGATTGAGCTGTTTAATTTTAATGGACTGTCTCTGTGTGTCTGACCTTCGTTATGACCGTCTCCCTCATGTCTTATACACTGGAGCAAGCTGCTGAGGGTGGATGCAGGTGTGTGTGTGTACCTTTTGGTTTGAAGCATATGGGTTTTTCTTTGGGGGGGGGTGCATGGAAGCAAATGCCATCTACTGAGTGTCAAATTTGGTAATTATAGACTGGGAACAGCTGCCCAGACCCCAGATTTATTTGTGTGTGTCATTTTAGACTATTTTTTTTTATTAATCTGGGTACGTCCATAAACATACAGATGCGTATTAGATTGTTTTCTTTACAAGAAAAAGAGATTGTGTGTGAACGGGGTGGGGCAGTCAGCAAAAGAAAAATAAGATAGAGGACCAGACAGAGTCAGACAGACACTCAGACAGAGAGGCGTTACCTCACACTCTTGTTGTAAATGGTCTTTTCTTTTTAAATGTCAGTAATTCATTCCCAGATGTATTTTACCATCTATATTATTAGCACAGCCGCGCTCGTGCTATTTTGATACGCCAACAGGGAATAAAAGCTCCAGTGACTTGATTTGTGTCTCTTTTTAAAGTGCTGATATATAAACAGTATGTTTGAATAGGAGTCCAGTGGTTTGAAGCTGCACATAGACGAAATGTATTGGCAGTAGTTTGTGATATAGAAAAAACTTGGCCAAATATTTTGTTCTTGTTAGAGATGAAAAATCTGTCTCTCAACATCAAATCCATTTCTTTCCATTAAAAGCCAGATGAATGATATTATTTTTGATTTAGTAGGCTACTCAACAAGATGAGGCACATTATCTATTGATAGTCGGAGGACCTCCACAATATACAATATTAGTTCTTAATGAGTACTGTGATTAAAAAGACCTTGGCCTAGCATATATTAAGGACAATACCTGTTTTCAGTTTTTTCTAAAAGCCATTTATTAAAGTGGCTCTATGCAACTTTCAGTTTTTGAAGATTCTAGCGACTGCTTTGGACAAAACAGTAGTGTTTTTACCACACCTGCTGTTGTAAAGGTCTTTTCTTTTTTCTCTGCGGCGCTGTATTGCTCTGAGTTAGCATTAACAGGAGGTATAGTTGCGATAAATGTTTTGCTCAGACAGAAAATCATTCATTTACAATAAGAGAATAAGTCACATACTAATAGTTGCATACAGTAACAGCCTACTTTGGTTGTCTCGTGAGATAAACCGGGTATCACTGTCACTGTGTAACGATTCAAAGCATTAAGAGTTTGTTATAGCAACCAACGTAATAATAACTTATACTATATACTATAATAACTTATATTAATACAGCGCATTTCAAGAAACCCATGGACGCTTTACACAAGTACAGGGGGACAAGGGAAATAAAAAATTGTAGGCCAACACAAAAACGGACTGAAAATAAAAAATAGTAAATAAATAATAAAAAACGCTAAATGGAAGGAGGGCGTAATTTAATGTTGGCTACTGACATATAACCACACTGTGCGTTGTAAAGTTATTTTATGAATGAAATAGGCATATTACATACCTGAGGGCATACATATTGACTCGGTTTCACCCATCGTCTGTACTTTCCCTTTTAGCTTTTAGTTCTTTGTTTAATTTCCTTCTTTTCTGTGATGGTCCTGCCCCAGTATCACCCATAATCGATAATTTTTTAATTAAAATTAAAATACATTTAGGCCTACATAAAGAAATTTCCTTCCGGTGTTACAAAGAAATCTGTGACCCTTCAGAATGTGTTACAGTAGAGTTGTTTGTGTTATTGTAGAGTGTACTTTCCCTAAATCATTTTGTGGCTGCGGAAAAAGGCAAGAATAAAAATAGTGTTCTTTTCACTTTTGGGTTTGTTTGCTGTTACAGGTCCTTTATGGTCATTAGATGGAGAAAATAAAATGTTTCAGAAACATTATCAAGTTACATACAGTATAGTAACTTTAAAGTCTGAATACATACATGTGGTGAATCTAAGAAATGGAATTTCCACAGCTCAGTCCTTTCAGTTAGTATTTTTGTCAGTGCTTCTGTCCTTGTACTGACTAATGCTCAACATGGATCTGGAATCAATATATTTATTCCATCAACACGAAAAATGCTAATCCTAGCTGATTATACAACTCTCACAAACCCTGATGAAGCAGATTTGCTGAATGTTTGACCTAAGCATGTGTCTGTATCAAATATCTCCTTTGACTGTGGCTTAGTTGGTCATGGATATTCAATGTAATAGAAACAGAAGTTAAGCTAAATAGAAGTTAAGTTTTTCAATGCTTCAAGTTTGTGCTCTCTGCTCATTCAAATCCTGTTTTGTGCTTGAAAGCAATTTGGCAGATTTTCCCGGCAAATCTAACTCACACAAAGTAAAATGCACTGCAGTGGTTCATAGACTCAGCCAATGTAGTCAGTGAAGATCTTGTTTTCTTAATCGATTTATATGCTGCAAAATGTAATGAAAGCTTTTTGTCGTAAGTTTGTAATTTACATTTTGATACACTGTATATATACATACATACACTGTATAATATACTGCAATATTCCTGCATATGTATTTCTAGGATATCTCCATGTTTGCACAGAGTCATCAACATACAATGGAGTGTATGTATAGAAATGTAGGGCGGCAGGGAGGAGGAGGGGGGGGGATGCCAGACTGATATGCTGACACAAAGAGACCTTTCGCTCCTAACAGTTCATCTTCACCTCCTAACAGAAGCTGCTGTAAGGTGACCCGAGTCATGTACATCATACACACACACACACACACACACACACACAAACACAAACACACACAAACACACACACTAACATGAAACAATAGCTGCATGTACAGGATGATATGCAGTGTAGCTGCACTCCAGTAAGACCTCACAGATGTATGAGATAGATGCATCTTTCACACTTCCAACAGTCCCAAGCTAAGTTTCTAAACTAAAATACAGCCGGTGAAAGTGTGTTCCCATCCAACGGCTTTAAAGCGAATAAAAACCTGTGCGTAATGATGTCACATGCTGTTTTGCGATCAAATTGGTATATCAAATTGATTTTACACATTTTAAGGTGTTTCCATTCATTTTCGCACTGAAACGCACAACATTCAAGCAAACATTTGCGAACAGTTTTTCTCGACAAAATGGATCTCGCCATCTACCAACAAATGATCAATATTGCACAAGTTATAGCTTTTGTGCCGGCTGATAGCGACATATCAAGCTATAATAAGAAAACAATGACACTATCAACACATCGCTATGATGATGCAGATTGACTTTGTATTGACAACTTGCTTTTTATTGTCCCTCCGGCACTGTTTTTTTAGACATTTCTTGCTGTTTGAGTGCCTTCCATTTACTCCGAAGGACGTCCCACGGCTTGTCCTAACCTTTTGCTGGCCATTTCCTTCACGAGATCCTGATAAATTATATTCAAAAAGTCTCTTGTCTCCTCGTTTGTCCACTTCCATCTGTCTTTGTTGACACCCGCCAAGTGTGCAAACAGAGTGGAGTACTGGGTGGAAATTAACTAAAACTTCTTCTTCGTTTTGTGGTGGGTTGCAACCATAAAATGACCTAAAACTTAATTGCAATTCATTATTTATTCGGCAAATAACATTTCAATCAGCGTTTATAGCATAAGCCGTATATTGATCAGGATAAAATACGATGAGACGAACGTATTTCCTTTGAGTCAATATTCATGAAATTCCATCAAATTTCCATAAGGCATTTTTCATTTGATTTAATTCGGATAAAAACATGTGGATGGAAACATAGCTCCAGACAGCCTTGTACCTGCAGTCTCTTTCTGCTCTGCCTGGTGTGCATGGACAACTCATGTGATTTGATGTATATGTGTGCGTGTGTGCACGTGTGTGTGCATGTGTGTGTGTGTGTGTGTGTTTTGTGTAGTAACCGAACAAAGGATCCTTTTGTATAACAGGCCTGTGGCTTTAACGTCTGCTCAACAAACACTTTGGGTGTTGCATGTATTTTCATGTATGTTCACGTGTGCTCCCAACATGTGTGTTTTCTCACTCATTGTTTATCAGAAGAGACTTGAGTTCAGTGTATTTGTGTCCCTGTGGAGTGTAGCTTTCGCCCCAGGGCCGGGCTGACTTTAGGCCTCCTGCCTTTTGTCAGACCCCACTCGCTGTTCTCTCCTCTGGCTATGATCCACCAACTAATGCTAATCCTTCTCCCGACAGCTCCTTAAAACATATCTAATAGTCAAAGAAAGTATTGTTTCAACCTGACAGATGGAACCTTGAGTGAAAAATACATTTCTTTGCCAGGTTAGGGTGTGTCAATTGATGACTTATAATCTTCTGCAGAAATGTGTGTTATGTGCACTCACTTGTAAAAACGTTTTCTTCAATGTAGTTCAATTGAATTCAATACAACTTGTAAGACACTCAGATCTACAAATAGACAATAGGAAGACAGACTTATACTGTAAATCACAAAAACATTAAAAACTTATACATTTAAAAAAAAAATATTAAATTTGTAGTAATAAACACATGAATAAATAACTATAAAAATGCAAACAACAATATTCAAAGATACACCAGGTAAGGTATACAAAAGTGAATGAAGAAGGAACAAAAAGTAACCATAATATATTACTCTGCTAAATGGCCATAGTATATTAAGATCATATATCCCGAGGTGTGCTGATATACTAAATGCTGCAATTAACTTGTTAGAGAAGCATCTCTCCACCTTGCTTCATGGAATTTCTTTGCCCACGCCTGGTCCATTATTTTCTAATGCCTGGGCACTTCATTGTGCATTAGGAATTTGATGCAGTCAAATGTCACAAGTTACAGGCTGATGTGTCTGTTACAACCGCTCTCATTAATATTTTACCAATCCCTATCCACATGTACATGCTTTGAAGAAGTGGCACCAACATGGAATGTAATTCCATCGTCTGTGACTGCCCATCCCTGCGTCCTGTGTTTGTTTGTGTTGTATCTAGTTCCCAGTGCCATATGCTATCCGTAGCCAAAGGTATCATGCTCTGCGGCAGGCCCTCAGTAGCCTGCTGTTCTCAGGGCTCAGCTCTTCTTGTCCAAACAAAGACTGTACTGACAAACAGAGTGAAGTATTAGAGTTCATGATGAAAGTTTCAGAGTAGAGACTCATATTGTTTTACTGATTCACTTTCCACACAGCTATGCACCTCCATTACAGTAGCCCCAAGCTCGGCTGCAGCCATTGACTATCAGGAAGAAAGGCTTCCTTTGAATTCAGTATGCAGTGTTCCACTGCTGCAATCCATTAGCAATGATTTAAAATACAGTGCTAATGCATTGCAGCAGTAAAGCACTGCACGCTTTCTTCAATGCATTTCAAAACACAGTATAGTACAACAAACAACAACAAATTGATGTAAAGCGCCTCGGATTCCGTGATATTTCCTAAAATGTTCCCCAAACCGGCCTGACTCAGGGGATGTGAGTCGGCAAAGACAGTTAGGTTTAGGCACAAAAACAACTAGTTAAGGTTAGAAAAAAGATGGTGGTTTGGGTTAAAACAGCGGCCTCCTTAAGTAGTAGTCCCAGGATGCGAACACCCGTTTCCTATTGAAGAACTTGTGTTTTCTCCAGACTTCTTCCGGGACACAAACTCTGCTCCCCTGCTTGAAAGCCCTGTGTGTACATCCATAGGGAAAAGGCATATATTAAAAAAGATTTTTGGATTTTATCAATCAACATAAGATCACTTGATCAAAGATCTATTTGATTTGATTGAATTTACATGGAGAATTGAATATTTTAACCCAGCCCCAGTCAGACATGAGGACAGAAACACCTGTGGGTAGTATTTCCTGCCATGCTAAGGGCGCTAATTTATAAAAAGCTCTTATGGGTCGTATAAGAGGATAGGATGCGCTGTATATCGTTGTAGGGTTTGTATAGCTTGCTGACAAACTGTCATATTAACCTCATTTTTAAACTGTCTGTATTAAAGAAAGCCAGGTGAATCAAAGTATCAACATTTAGAAGAGTTTTAAGATAAGAAACATGTTTGAAAATGGTTTCACTCTCAGACCAGTCCCACTCTTTTTAGGGCATTTCCTATCATTTGTGTTTCACACGTTGATTGATGAGAACTGTATTATATACAGTTGACAGATGTCAGCTTTCATTACCGACAGCTCACAATCACACAGTGTAAAGGGGCCTTAAAAATGTTAGAGACCAGCTTGAGTTTGAAGGCACAGAAATAATCAATACAGTGCTGTGAATTTGTATCTGAAACATGCATCTTCTAGGCTCTGAATGTTGACATGGCCATGTTGTACATTCAGAAACAACCATGCTGCTTCCCAACATGGCTGCCAGGCATGCGTTACATCACCCGAAAGCCCTCTATATGGCTTTGACATTGGCCTTGGATGTACTAAACAAATGAGTTAAATGCATCCCTCCCCTTGACTTTTTTTCATTTGATTTGAAGACGTGATTGGCACGGCTGCTATTTTTGACTCTCCTCGGCTCTGTGTGGAATTTTCTTTTAAACATCCTTGGCAACTCTGATCACTGTCCTGAAACCACCTGTAATCATTTAATGCACTCTACTTGTTTAGAAAAAGAAAAAAGAAAAAACTCCTTCACTCTGCTGTCCTAGAAATTCTCTTTCAACTGTTTTTGTGTATTCTGTTTGAAGCCCAGCTTGACAGCTTCATTTGTGAAGTGTCTCAATTAGGCAGAATATTTCTGCCGACGTATCTCGACGCCCAGACTGTCTCACTAGAACATGAAAGCCAGGGCTTAAGGAAGTCATCACACACCTCCAAAGAGAGAGACAGTTACACACTCATTCGTGCACACACACATACACATGCAAACACTAAAAATAGAGGCTGCTATCCTACTAACGCTGGTTAATGCTCCTCACCCCAGACAGTTGGATTTGCATATCTTTAATGTGTTTTTTTTCTCCTCTCCTCTCCTTCACTTCTCTGGGTTTCTCTTTTTTTCTTCTCTCTCTGAATTCTGTCTTGTGTGAAACAGTCTGGTCTCCTATAGGAATTCTCAGGAGTGCATGTTGGGAGGGAGCTTTTGTGTCAGAAAAAGCAGCCTTTAACAATTGTGGTAATTAGAGATTTTGGAAAGACGAGACACCCCCAACACCACCTTTCCCCCTCTCTCTCTCTCTCTCTCTCTCTCTCTCACTCTCTCACTCTCTCTCTCTCTTTCTCTCGCTCTCTCTCTTTCTCTCTCTCTCTCTCTCTCTCTCTCTCTCTCTCTCTCTCAGGTCTTTCAGGCCACTGTAATGGTCTCCATCTGGTCTGTGAGGGGGGAAAGAAAGGTATTGAGTCCCTGGGCTGTATAGGACGGCCATCTGGGCCAGGCCCTTCCCACAGCTCTGAGGCCACTTCTCAGCTGTCCCAACCGACCAGCTAACAGGCCCGCTGGCCTTCTCCACCACCTCTAGTGGTATTCCAAAGTTACTGGCCACAAAGCATTTTTGCTAGCCACAATTTTATTGTTGGGAAATTACATTTCGTGCCAGAGGGGGAACGCCAATGGGCGTTGGCTGCATCAACGGCAACCCCAGGGTTAGTTTAAAAAAAGACACCATGTGCAACACTTAGATTGCAACAATTTCCAGCAGAGTTTTCAAATTCTTCCACAAAAGTTTGTTTCATAGAAATATTACACATAGTGGCTTTAACCTCAGGCTTGTTTTGTTAGAGAAATGTGAAAACATTAATTAGGCACCTTAACCATGTTATACAAAAAAAGCCATCAAGATATTATTCTTATTGAGTTAGTACAGTGTTGTTATGTTAGACTCTGGGATGTGCTGCATTTCATTTCAGACTCAGCAAATTAAAACAAATAGTACAGATCAGGCTTGCGTTTCTATTAAATAAGCAGACTGTCAAGTTGAGGGTTTATAATAATGTATGGTAAAGGCTTGACCAGACCACTCAAAGGATGTTGAACCAAACACATAACAAGAATCGAAGACCCAGAGCTTCTACTGTTTATTTATTAAACAACCCACAGCAGCTGAAATGTCTGACACTCTAAGCACAGTTTGATTTCCTTAAGAGTCCTCCAAATATCAACAGTCCATCCTGTTAAGAGCGAACTGTATACAGTATATTTATTCATCCCATTTAAAATAGTTTCCTGCTGAGCCATTATTTAAATCAATCATTTTTAAATATATCAACGTCCTGGTATTTGTTGCAGAAGATATCATCAGATTGCATACATTCAGATTCCCTTGGCGTGTTATGTTTACATTTTGTGCAGTAGTGAGATATTGGAGTGTGGCTCTGCCCATTAAAGAAACCTCTACCAAAACTAAAGAACAAGAGTTCCTTGCTCAGCTTACAATAATCTTTCTTGGATCACACAGATAAATAAATCTGACCATTATATATTTGAAAGAAGAGTATTCACAAAACACCTGAGACTCTCCAACCAATGACTTCTCTCAGTAACAAATATATTTTGGTCATATGGCTCTTTTAAAAATTGTTATAAACACAATATTTAAAGCTGTTATATAATGACAATGTATAGTGTGAAAAGGGTTGCTTGTAGTGACGAAGCTACATTTTCCCTCAGCTCTACGGTGCCTTTTAGCCTCTTTAAGGGTATTGTTTTGGTTTTCTTCTCTGCAGTGAAGGCTATTAGAAGCACTTTTCCGGTGAGTGCTGAGCATTACTGCACAGCAACTGAGCTTGAAGACGTAGATGTGACGAGAGCAACGTGTCTGAAAGTTGTAAGTCTTCTGGTAGCTGTGCCAAGAGAAATCTCAATCATTCCCAATCAGCAGAGACGGAGAGCAAAGACATATGTAAGTCGATAACATAGGCACAGGTGAATTATTTCTTACTAAAATGCTAAAATTAACATTAGTAATTCAACTTAAACAGCTAATGTAAGTCAAAACGGCCGGCAAGCTTGTACTGTACTGTTCGGTAATTCCTCAACTATGCAACAAAAAGTTGCGTGGTTATGACACAATCGTTAGCTTATTTTTACAAAAAACATCTGCTATGGGACCATAATGTGAGATACAAGGTAATGGAGCCTTTTATGCATTGTCGTGTTTCTTTAGAAATAAACAATGGACAAATAGACGGCAGGTGAGTGCTAGGTAGCATAAGAATGGCTCCATAGAGGCCACGCTTCGTGGAGGTGGCTTACCCCCTCGGGTTGGACGAGCGGTAACCACCTGACGGGCCTCGTGCATTGAGCTTGTGATGTTTAAATGGAAAATGACTTTGGGCTTCTTGGAAATTGTGTTTGTTAAATGCTAAAAACATAAAAATAAAATAAACAGATACTTTTTCAAAAAACACTATCCTTAATCTAGACATGAAGTGTGCAGCATGACATACAGTATACTGTTGATTAAGTAATGCCAATGTGATTTTGAATGAGGTTTTGTTACTTCTAAAAGTTCTGGTTTCACTTTCTTTTCCAAATTCCCGTAAATTATTATTGCATTGACAATGATGCTGGTTTTGACCTCTAAGTTCAGGTACAGACCAGTCTGTACTCATTAAGAAAAGTAGTGGGCCATGAAGAACTCGTATCACTGCTGGACTAGAGTTGACATGTTTGACATTGTAGTAAACCATACTGGTTCAGGTTTCACTTAATGTGTGTCAATTGATACATTGCATTCCAACCTCTAAAATCTGCATTTTTCCTCCTTTTTTGTTCTTGGTTTTGTTATTTCAGACTGCAACTCAAGGTTGACTGAGCACATTTAGCATGCAATCTGCCAGGTTCTTCTAACAGATTGTTTATTCACAGGTTCTCAAATGGAAATCAGGAAAATGAATTGTATCTTCTTCACCGCAGCCTTGAAATGCTAAACAACAATTATGGATATGCTAACGTCTTACAGATAAGGAAGTGTTGGTAATGGTTTGCAAGGGACATGAGAGATTAGGGCTGGGCGATATGGAGAAAATCAAATATCACAATATTTTTGACCAAATACCTCAATATATCGATAACGCAACAATATTGTAGTGTTGACTATGGTTCTTTCACAAAATATTTACACAATGAGATTTTTGATAAATAATCATCAGTAATGTGGACATAATGACTAAATGGATAAAAGCAAATAATAGAACAGTCTGGTAAGTTCAGAAAATGACATTTTACTGTAATGCAGCCTTTAAAACCAAGTAAAGACACTTATGCCATATTACAATATTACAATATCCAAAATCCTAGATATCTACTCTCATATCACAATATCAATATATTATTGATATATTGCCCAGCCCTAAGAGAGAAACATCATCTAGCCTCATGTAGCTTTAGATTGATGCTATAGGCTACCTCTGATACAATAATTAAACTACTATCTCAATGTAAAATATGCAAGAAATGAGCGTAGGTATGTATCCCATATGTATTACATTCCACCCAGTTTGTCCGTCACTGATTCACCCCATCTGTTATTCTGTCTTTGTCTTTGGCCTCTGTGTGTCCTGTGTGTTTGATGTTGCCTCTGTCTGTCTGTCTGTCTTTCTGTCTGTCACCCCTGACTTTCCCTCTCTGTCTCACAACAGTCAGACAAGCTATACAGCCGCCCAGCCAGTGGAAGAACATTGGGCACTGTGCCAGTCAGCCGGGCGCCAGTTGGGCAGTCCATCAGTAGCATTAAAGACATGTTATCCACCCGAGTGTATTTGCCTGGCTTAGAGCCCTGATCCCCTGTCGGAGCCCCCCCATGTAGCCCCTCAACTCACTCAGGGGCCTTGGGTAAAAGTGCAGAGTTCCCTTCTTGCTTTATCAGCATGGCACCCAGGCATCCAGCCTGCTGCTTTAGGTCTCTTAAAACACGTACACAAATAAATGAGGAGGGTGCTGGAAATAACTACTTTCTCATCTTCAGCCAAGCTTCCCTGCTAGTCAGGTCATTGTCTTTAAAGGGACAGGGGACCAGAGAAAGCAGGCCGCTGCTGACCTCCACTCAGTTTTTCTTCATTTAGTCCTCTTGTAACATTGAAAAGTTGAAAGGTTTCACAGAGGCTTTAAAAGATTCTTTGTTTCCTGTTATACTTAGCCAGATAATGGACTTGGGGCTTTTTTCATCACAGCTAAACATACTGCTGTGCTCTTTTGATTTTGGATATAAGATCCGTGTGGTATCTTGTCCTGATTCTATCTGTTTTTATATAATAAATACTGCTTTATGGATTTTCTGTTATTATTGCTCTTGAGTGGTTTGAAGTGTTACTTCAAGGGTCAGTTCTGAAGTACATAGTAGCAATCAATAACCTTGGGCACATAAACACCATTTCTGTCCCTTTAGCGGTTCCGTATTAGCCTGATATTTACACCAAACTGTTGTTTAATTCCCACTTTATTATTCAGTATGCCTTTGTCAAGCCTTTTACAGTTTTTTACTATTGCTATGACAATTTTCAACTTTTTTCCCAAACTCTTAACGCACCAACACACCTACAACACACAATTGGCAAAACGGTTAACGTTATGCTCAAAATCACACAATGTAAAATAAACTCCAACACTAATTTTCAAAATACAATAATACACTAACACAATACATTGTCTACCAAATCACTGCAAACATGGCTCAAAATCACATTATTCTTCCAAAACACCAACACACGTTCTCTCCCAAGAGGAACATTTAGTCAGTCATAGCCCAATGTCATAAATACACTAATATCAGGTGGAATTACAGAAACTGCAATATTTTATATGTGTCAGGTCTGCCCTTATACAATAGATAATAGTATATTGTATTGACCATAGATTGTGTTTTAC
Source organism: Etheostoma perlongum (assembly GCA_026937815.1). Lineage (NCBI taxonomy): Eukaryota > Metazoa > Chordata > Actinopteri > Perciformes > Percidae > Etheostoma > Etheostoma perlongum. The sequence continues at coordinate 28,024,703 of CM049373.1, read as the reverse complement.
ACTGCAGTTTCTCTTGAAGCCTCTCTACATTTTTGTTTTGTTGGGTTTAGTAAATGCTGCAATTTTTTTCTTCTGTTATTGTTTGTAATGAGAAAAGTTGACTCACATCGGGCAGAGACAGAATGAATTGTCATACTACTTGTCTTCCTCTCCCTTGTGCAGGATTTTTTCTCTTTCTTTGTGTTCATCTTTACTGTATGGTTCCTTTTATAAAAAAGGTCCTCTTTTACTGTATGCACTACTGTAACATATCAGAATCAGGTTTGCGTAAACAAACAACAATGTGACTTTGGTTACTGTAATCTTTGCTCTCAAAGTACACCACTCACTTACTGTAACATATAAAGATATATATATATATATATATATATATATATATATATATATATATATATATATATATATATATATATATATATATAATTTGCATAACTTTAATCAGCTTTTTCTCTCATTTACGGTAACAATGGAATGCATGTAAAATGCAGGTGATATAATTGTTTTAATTTACAATATAAACAGCTGTTCACTTTGACTAATTTGTCAGTAAAAATCCATTGTTTTGGTCTTGGTTGAGCTTGTTTGTAAAAGATGTTCAAACATTTAAAATTTTGTGTTAACTATGCATTTTGTGTCAAAGCAACAAGAAGTGTGTTAATTGTATGGCCTTTAGGACTTTTAGGTTAAGTTGTTAAAAGTAAGGAAAACAATTCTCATAGCAATCGTAAAAAATTCTGTGTGTGTGTGTGTGTGTGTGTGTGTGTGTGAGAGAGAGAGCCTAATGTATGTCCAAGTATGTCCTACACTCCAAGGCTATACGTTGGACAGAGTTCAGGTAGGATAACATATTACAAAGAACAGCATTTGGTGTTAAGAATACATGTTGCTTATGCAAAGAAAAATAATGGATAAGTTAGAGTCAAAAATATTTAGTGTTCACTCCTGCCATGATAAGTGGTGGAAAATGGATGGATGGAGGGTTTTGAATTTCAATCAATGTTGACATACCCGTCACAGTGGTGTCCAGAGATTGGCCCAAAAGTAGTCTCCTTATGGCAGCGGGTGGGGTAAATAATCATCCAAAACACATTTATCTTCCTCTCTAGTGTAGAGCTTTTCTTTTTTAATCTGTTGATTTGTCATTAGGAAAATCTAAATCTTCATTCTACACGCATATCACTTGAATTGATGGTGTTTCTAGATATTAAGATGGGTGTTGGATATGCAACATAACTTGTCCAAAGTTGTAGGTTACATGTGTGGTCTGGGTGCATTAAGTTCAATTGTTTCTGTTCACAGCAGTAATCATGGAAGACTATGCTGTTGAAGACAAGGACGTGTGAGGAGTTACACAAAAGGTAAGGCAATTATCTTCACCTTATTGAATGGGAGACAGCAGTAGCCACTTGGAATCTGTAATTGCTTCACTCATTACCAAATTTACATAGTAAAACATTCTTGTAAATGTTAAAATCTTCCAGAAGGCACACATTTTCAACTGGAGCGACTGGAGCTTAGCAGTTTCAAGCTGAAGCTCATTAAGTCATGTTTTCACTTTGAAAAGTCTAAGGCTGGAACTTCTCTCTTTTAACCTACTCTAAAGAGGTATAAAATGTTCACAATACTAAAAAAGCACGTTAATGTCGTGTGTGTGTGTGTGTGTGTGTGTGTGTGTGTGTGTGTCCGTGTGTGAGTGTGTGTGTGTGTGTGTGTGTGTGTGTGTGTGTGTTTGTGTTGCTGTACAGTACAAAGCTTTCCATGCCAATGCCATTCCCTGGGCCCTGGGAGAAAGCAAAGAAGCAGTGTACAGTGGGGGGGGGGGCATAAAGAGCCCACACCCTGGGGAGCAGTAAGGATCCAGCATTAGTCCCATTTAAAACACTAAACCATACATGCAAAGAATGGGCAGAGGCAAGAATTAAAAAAACAGAGGAGGGAAAGAAGTAGAAGAAATAAGAAATCTTAATACTCAGATTTTGCCAAGACGAACGGGGTTCAGGTTTTCAAGTCCACCATTGTGAGAGTTTCTCCCTGTATACGTCACATTCAAGTTTTATTTGTAGCCTTTAATCTACAAGTCTATGTAATTTATAAAATACAAAATGCCACATTCTTCCTCTTATGAATGAGAAATGAGCATTCAAACTCAGCCTTGCTTATTTCAACTTACTGAGTGGTTTTGCTTCTAGAGTCTTACTAGGCCTGGTATGACTAGTAACCTTTTTCTCTGTTAGCAAACTTTAGGTAAATATTGCTGCATGGCAGAAATATTTGAGTCATTCCAATGACTTTAGGACTCTTCTTTCTAACATTGTGAAAGAATTGTGAAATATTATTCCATAATTGGCACCTACTCAAAAGTTATGCAATCTCACTTTAATGCTTTAAAATCGGAAATGATAAAACTGGATGTTAATCGTTGACCACAATGCCAAAGTTAAGTAGCCTATGCCAACCCATCACCACAACTTTATACTGAACTGCACTATGAGACCATTACTGGACTTCCTGCAATGGCATTGAATCATTGATTGTAATTACCGTTTTGCAAATGAGTTCTGGGGGAATAATGTTTTGCCAACATCTAATTGCTAATAACTCAAAATAGCAGATTGGGTTAGAAGATGAGTCATACTGTATGTCAAGGGTTTGGCATTCGTAATGTCTACGACTGTATTATGGGGTGGATGGATTTGTCAAGAAAGTGTGTTACTTTGACACAGGACACTGTTTGTTTTCAGTTTCCACAGTCAAAATGAGTTTCTTTTCATCATTATCGTGATCTCCTAACCATAACCAGGCTGTTATTTCGGCCTAAATATAACACTATTTTAACCATAATGGTGGCAGATAATAAAATGCTCAGAAATAATTATTAACAGACATTAGTAACATTTTACTATTGTAATGCAATTACAAACAATGTTGTCCTGCTGTTAGGAGTGTCAGATCAGAAAAAAACGTTTTGGAAAGCAATGACAAATGGCATTTAGTTTGGAGGACTTATTGAAAACTTGAGAACAGAATTTTCTTTTAATCAGGTGAATCTTTCTTCAATCATCTCAATTATTGGGGACAAGATGTTCTGCTAAATGCTGTATTTTAGGCAGATATGGATGCAATGTAAACGTTTCTTTTGCAGTTTGGTTCTGGGCCTTTTTACTGGTCTGTCTCTTCTCACCAAAACATATTTAAGAGACAGCAATGCAAGGCTCCGTGTGTTCAGTCTTCATGGTGGAGGGATTGACATTAAGCTCACTTTGACTGCCGCTGTTTCCGTTGTCCTACACATTTGTCTCTTTGAATATTGTTTTACCACAAAGTCTTTTTCAGTTCTTCAATATAATTAAAATATAGTCATGACATGTTATCCTTTACCATCATTCATTTAAAAAAAGAAAATGTTTCTCAAGTGCTGTGCATTGAGTAAATAGCTGCTACGTCCATGCAACACTTTGTATGGAAGTTAATGTGTTCAATAACACATGGGGTTATTCTTCCTCCATTTTCCCTTCCCAAACACCTCTCGTGGTATTGTCTCTGATGAAGTGCTGCAGCACATTCAGCGGAACAAATCATTTCTCTTTTTTGAGGGCTTAAAGAGGTAGAGGAAGTAATTGACAGCATTTTTCCTCTTTCCTCTCTTTGCCTTCCTCCCTCACCGGCTATCTGTCTATGAAATTGAGTGCATCACAATCTTCCCATATGGCCAAATGCATAAGAGAACTCAAGAACTTTGCATGATAAATGATACACAGTTGGAGAACAAGTACAGCTGTAAAATGGTCTCTAGTGATAAATGAGGTTATTTAGGTTATATGTGTATGTGTGTGTGTGTGTGTGTATCCGATTTGATATTTGCATTGCTTCTCTTTTTTCTTCTCCTTGCCTACCTGTTCCCCTCCTCGAGCCTCTTTTACTATTCCCTCTGTCCTCTTCTCCTCTGACTTCCTGCTGTACCTCCTCCCTCTCCTTTCAATCTCTGTCTCACTTTCTCTCCCTTTCTGTCTTCTGTTCCATTTATACCCGAAGGGATGCCTATCCCCCTTCCTTTTAGCTCCTTGGACTCCTTTTTTTTCTTCAATAAGTAATGCAGCCTCCCGCTCTGCCTACATCTGCAACCACTGCTGAGCCGTCTTCTAAAATTCCTGGCATGTTTCTTCAGTGTGCCTGGCATCCTCTGGCTGGCTGTCTACACTCAGGATCCACCAGCATAAATTACACTGTGTCCTCACACAACCTGCTCATAGGTAAATTCTAAGGCACACACTATATGCTTTAAACGTCTATTAGCCAGTATTTTTACATGCTGAACAAAAAAGAGCAATAGTGTTTCATAATATGCCAGCTTTATTACCTTAAGTATGTTTATTAGAGTCTGCGAAGACATAGCAGGTGTAATATCAGGGTTAAATCATATATTTATACACCATAGCCTTGCACAGGATGAAATCATAATTGCAAATACAAGGTTTTGGCAGATACATAATACACAGTATGTCTTCAATACTAACAAGATACATGCAAGTTTGCTCACCTCTTTCATTGAGCCATGCAGATGTGGACCACTGTTGCATGACAGGCCCACAGCATGTGAATTCCATTACTTAATAGGTAGCCATCCATGTGTTATTATTTTAGCAAGGACCACCCTTTCACTGCAATAGGCTTCCTAGCACATCCTGTGGCCTTCTGCCATTTAAATCTACAGGGAGGATTTTCTGGCGAGACTCCAGTCAAATCTCCCACTGTATTGAGCAGTATCACCGTTTGATTAAAGCAGACCTCATTTGAATAATCCAAGGAGGCCGTTCACAAATACTGCATTTACAATTAATGATTCACAATTAACAGTGAAATTGTGATTTAACAACTTCAGTGATAATATCTTCACCCGGAGAAGTATTTGTTGCGTGCCAGAAATATTTGCCAAAATCATACGGTAGGCTGTATAATGCAGGATTCGTAACACAGGAAAACAGACAGTGAGCATTACTGCTCATCAAGCAAAATAGGCAACACACAACAACTTGAGTCCATCTTTGTGAGCTCCCCCCACCGCGGTTCTTCCTCCAGGCTTCTGTCTCTGTTATTAAAAGGTGCCTCATGAAGGCAAGTTTATCAGGATCTATCACTGAAGTGAATGAGGAGCAGCAGCAGACATCATTTAGTTTTAAGTAAGTACACCTGATGGTTTTAGTATTGGTAGGATCAGGCCTAACTTGGGCTGAAAAAATATAAACTGTCAGTGCAATCCATTTCTTATTTCCTGCAGTCTGGGCTTAAACTCCCGGCTGAGTTACTGGCTTAGTTACTGGAGAAATAATGATGCCTGACAGCCCCACTGTGCTGTACTTTATATACTATACAGTACATTTTTATCAGTTTTCTTACAGATGAATTTTTGAAATGTTTAAATAAAGGTTCATTTGAAATAACATTTCAGAAACAAATGCCACTGATAAGGTATAAGGTTGAGGTATTTTCATGCCCAGCGAGGCCAACACACTGAGCAAAGGTAAAAGAAGAGGCACAAACAAGTGAGACATTCATTCAAATAAAGCAGGTTGAAAAGAAGGTTGTTTTGGTCTTGTACATTACATTTCCTTGAGAAGCCCTATCTCAAATTGTCGAGGCTTTTTTGTTGTGGTACACTGTAATTGGCACGGCTGTTGCAGATCTATTTGACAAGTAATCTGAATGGTTGAGTAGATAATGAGTCATCGACCCACCCTTGGATCTATATAGCAGCCGTTTTGCTCATAGCGGCCCTGCGCCTATTTGAACCAAAATAACAGGTGCACTTGAAGGCACCAACCACTTCACACTAATTGTTGTGTTTGAGCCATTCAAATTGGGCCCTTAGCCTTAAAGTGACACATGAAGCCATCATGTTCCAGCTAGCTGCCCCCTTATTGGTTGTGAGATTTTGCAATCCGCATATTATACCATCAAATGTTTGAATTCAGAGCATATAAGCTATTAGCAGTAACCATTATACTGCGTTCCATTTACCTCAGAACTTAGAAGCCGAAGCTGGGAATGACATCTCACCTGAGTTGAATAGATCCATTTACCAGTCGGATTTGCATTGTTTTCATTAGCTCTATCCTAAGGTGACCAGATTTCTCAGACAAAATCCGGGGACATTTTCAGCTCAGAAGCGTATGTACCTCCAAAACACGTCATGTTTTTAATTTTTGTAAAACTTAAAATGGGGACACTAGACCTAGAGCTGAGTACAATATAAACTATTGAGGAAAGATTTTCCTTTGACATTGATGCAGTATGAAACAAGATCGCTGCAGTCGGCAGCAGAGAAACAAGCTATAATATAGTTAATAAGATAATTGTCCAGCTTGTATTTACGTTCATAAAGTGCTCGTTTTGCCGCTGACAGACTCAGATTAATATTCTAAGTGTCTGATAACATTATGGAAAGGATTTCTAAGGAGGCTGACCTTTCTGTTGAAGATTAAGATCATTTTTTAAAACATAAAAGTCCGCGAAATTGTGTTCGCTAAACCCACCAGACTCCATGTAAATAATCAGTGATTTTAGCATCGTAAAATACGACTTTCTAAAACATCTCTGAGCTCTGAGCAGCGCTGCTTGATCGGCTCCGTTTGGTCAGAGTTTTCTTTCATTTTATTCCAATTTTGGGTCTGTCAGTCACAGTGAAAACCGGGGACATTTTAGCTCGGAGTATTTGCTGGTTGCCCGATTTCCAAGCTCAGAAATCCAAGGTCAGGGTGGCGTGTTTCTGACTTTGACCTCCGGAAATCCGACTTCCGAGCACAAATGGAATGCAGACGGCAAGTGTGTTAAGAACATAACATGTCTATGTGTTGGTTGTGACTTTGGTTCAGGAGACTAGAGTTCACACCTTGCCAAAAACCTTCCATTGACTTTCACCTGTTAATTAACTGTAATCTGATCTTTTGATTTATGGGTATGTTTTCATTACCTAATCATAACCATGCCTTCACTATAGTTTACTTTCCTTAACCATACAATAGCTGCCATGTGCAGACATTGTTTAAAGAGGATTGTTTTAAGAGAATAAAAAACATGCTAGCCTTGAACATAGTGTAGAGTTTTGCATAAGCATGTCATATCAGCAATCATGTACAGTATATCTGCAAAATGGAGAATGGAGAGATGAAAGAAGGCACTGCTAATGAACCCATCATAGTTCACAGCTCCCCCAAGGATGATAGACAACCTCAACTTTGTTCTATTAGCTTTGGCAAATCTTGAAGCAGGGAGCCTAATATCTACATAAAAACAGGCAGGAATGGCATACCCACATAACAGGGGTCACCATCTTCCACAGTGGAAAGAGCTCCCTGGCATTCATCTTTTGGGATGTTTGTATACAAGGATTGCCTCTTTTTCTAAAAGAATTCTCTCCATTTTACTTTATTCTGGCCTTAAAGTATAACCATGTTCTCTCCTTTTTGACAAGCAGACATTTATCTTTGTGTTTCTCTCGCTCTCTGGGTCAATGCCAGACTCACTTCACTGCTGGCGCTCTCAAATTTTTGTCAGAAAACTTGCAGCTCAAATGTGACATGTACTTTCTGATGAATGCCAATGCCTTCATCAGACATGTGTCTTTCTTTAATATTCAACAGTAAATAAATCGACAGACTAACAAATGGCAGGCAGGTTTTCAGCTCACGGTGGCTCTCCTTCACGAGGGACTGGTAAATAAAAACGACAGAAAGAGAGGATGAGAGAAAGACCCCCAAAACCCTGCAAAAAAGAGGATTTATAAAAGAAGCAGATCAGATACAGAGAAAGAAATCATTCTGAGAAATTATTTATGTCACCTTCCAGTCTTTCCAGTCAATTTGTCTATTAAAGTCTGGAGCCAAAATTACATTTTTAGTCGTAGTGCATTAAAGTTCTTTTAGACTAAAATACAAACAGATCTTATGTTATTAGTTTATTAACTTATGAGGGTTTGACTGATGGCTTTTATCTTTTGACCTGGTTTTTGTTTTAAAACTCTTCAATACAGCTGCCAAGTCAGCAAGAGTCTGGGAACTACTACTGGTTCATTCATCTGCTTGATTGAAGTTAGCCTGTGATAGACTGATGTTTTATCCAATCAACAAAGCATTTTTTAAGAGTACCTGCACAGTTTCTAATGACGGCTTTTCAGATTGTTCTGTTTAACAAACCATCTGGCGTGTCAGGTTAATTGGTTGCTGAAGAAACAAATCCATCTTCAAGTTAATTACCTTTTTTGATTAATTGGCTTAACAGGCTGACAGCCAAGCCTGTTTTTAAAAATTTGAATTGCATCCATATGAATAAGTCATTAAATATTAGTGAATTTCTTGTGTGTATGTAGAATGTACCTAGGGAGTGGTCAGTGCAGTCTGATATCACTGTTCTGTGTGGTTAACAGTATAATGCCCCTCAGTGAAGCTGTGTGTGGTCAGAGACAGGGGTGGAGCAGGGGGGTGGCTTCTGGGGCTCCAGCCCTGAATTTTTTCTGGAAAACCCCACATTTTGGGGTTTTTAAAATAACTTCAACTTTGTGTCATTTCTCCTCAGTCTCTCTGACTGGACCACCAAATCAATGGAGCAACCCTACTTACAGTATGTAACTTAAAAATACAAACGTCGCCACTGTCGCACTGTTGCTTGCTCTGGAGGAAACTGTTGGGTCCTTGTAAATTCTGGAGTGTGGTCTAGACCTGCTCTATCTGTAAAGTGTCTCGAGATAATGCTTGTTGTGAATTGATACTATAAATAAATTGAAATTGAAATTGAAATTGAAACGTTGGACTCTTTAGGTGGCAAGAGTGAAAATAAGTCATCCCCAACATGTGTTATCTTCTGGTTTCAGAATGATAAAGACAGAACAGAACAATGAGATACAAAATAGGATGTAAAGAAGCAACAAAAAGTCGGGAACAAAACGAAAGTGTAAGAAAAGTTTTTTTGAAAGCATCAAAAAAGCATCACACCGTTGAGATTTTTTTTTTCTTTTGTAGGCCTTCTGTTATTAAAATAGTGCATATAGCTGCCGTAAATAAAGCATGCCTCCGCACACCTCTAGATTCAAGCTGAGCCCTGAATGTTTACAACGTCTGGCTCCGCCCTTGCTCAGAGATGAAACAGAACTGTGACCGGATGACTCAAATGCTTTTATGTTAGGGTAATCTTTAATAAAGCAAAGATCACAAAAACAATGTGCACATAAGAAATAACCCTTAAATTAATATTAATTCACATATTTATTCATCCAAATCAATTAAACCTGAAGCAGTATCGATTTATTTGGAACCAAGTTTAGGCATGAAATTGATGGTCAGACAAAGACTTTGAAAATGTAGCCCATGCTGGTTATATTCGTTGAGGAGGATAAGTCCAGATGCTGCAGTAAAAGGAGTGCTGGCATCCCAGGATCACTGTGACCTGCAGTGACGTCCATTTCATACCGGAGCATGCTACATTCCAGATCACAGTGAATGTTACTGCCTCACAGACTACTTCAAGGTACAATTGCTTACAAAGTTAAATCAAAGTCCTCCTGTCTGATTGGACAGTGGGGAAAATGCTGCCTGGAATTTGATTGGTCACATGCAGTTGTCTGCCTCAAAAGCTGGTCTGCATAGCTCTGCTCACAGGCAGATTTGTCCAAAGGGCTGTGAGGTTTTCCTGGCCAATCACAGTTTAAACTATACGATACTATGAAGATAACTATATTTAAATGCAGCTCAGTCTGATTAAAAAACTTTTAGCTGTTATTTTCTTACAGCATTTTAATCGGCAAAAGGCTGCAGCTCTTTGGGCTAAAAATAAAAAAAATTTTAATTTACAGTATGCCATTTTATGATCTTTGTTATATTACATAGCCTCTTAAGTAAATATCACACATCACACATTACACAGTCAATTGCCCCTCAAAAGTCGATACCATCATCATAGATCATAGTCATAGTTCAATGCTGCTGTCAGCATATGTTCTTTTCGCCTTTAGAAGCCATCATGAAAAAGGGCACATTTAAATATAGCTATTCAGATCATTCTATGAAAGCCTTCATCCTGTTTAAAGCACTGAACCAACAATTGGCTCAGTGTATCATAACTCTCCATGCAGGCTTGCAAAAATCATAATTTTTCGCCTCCAAACCTCCTTAAGCCCCACAGCTCTTGTGATCGTCATAAAAATGTAAAGCATTGTCATTCACAAGCATCGTTTTCATATTTTTGACATGCTATAAAAAGATCTCCCACAGGCTGGAGCTGTTGATGATACCTGACAGGCATGGCCGAGCACCAAATGAAGAATGGAGAGGGTTCAGTTCAGCTGAACTTTTATTTTCATAGTAAATGTACTTCCTGTGAGAATTAAAACAATCTTCAAACATTATATTCCTATTAGGAGCAGAGATTAATATTTTACGATATAGTCATGTATTCTATTTACAAAAATGCCATCAGCTCTACACATGCCCCATTAAATATCTTGTAATTCATTGTAACAATTAGCATATATTTATTGTTCTTATCATGCACTTATGAGCACTGCTTCAAAAAGTGTTATCAGAGCTTCTTTCCGGCTCTCTGCTCTGCACAGCAGGCTTTGATTTTGCTCCTTTGCTTTCATTAAGCTTATCGGCAACTGGCACAAAGTGAGCCATTGCTGCAGCGCCGTCCAATCAGCTGCAAACACACACACTCCACTTCCTGGTCTTTATCGACCCATGACATTTGATTGGACAGAGTAGCACAAATGCCCCCTTCCTATCATCCACGCTTTGTCGTTCTTTTCTGAAATGGCTGACAGGTTTATGTTTATTCTTAATATGTCATCATGTTTATTTTATATTTCCTTTACATTTCTTGAATGGTAGAACAAATAAGATAAAACTTCAATGATGATGAGGACCAATGGGGTCATTACGGAAGTGTAATAAAAACAGATAAAATAGAAAATATAGAACATAAGTGATTTTAAACCATAAGTATCTGAGAAATAGGGCTAATTTCATTATAATGATGTGTCTCTCAGACAGACAGACAGACAGACAGGCGGACAGGACAGCGTCGGTAATGGCACTCTGCTTTCAGCGCCAGCACCAGCTGTGCCCGATCCAAATGGGCAGTGACAGCGACTCAGGCCAAGCAGGGTCAGATGAGGACACAAACACATAGCGGGGAAGGGGAAGGGTGGAGTGGTGGGCAGCGAGATGGAGAGGAAGAAAGGCGAGGAAGGCAAAAGGGATTGTGAGGAAAGAGGGAGGGAGGGAGGAGGAGAGAATGAGGGAGCGTTTGGCACGATGAGGGAAACAAAAGAACAGCAAGAAGGCAAACAAAAGGCTGGGCAGCAGGGTTAGACCGATGAATCTGCTTGCTGTTATGTGAAGCCAGTAATGACTTTGTGGTAAACACAGATGACACAAACTCATCATTTACCTCCAATATGATTGATTTGATGCAGATTGTTTGCATTATTATATCTGACTGTGTATAAATGACTGTTTTGCATTCTGTTTTAGGTGATTTACTCAGATTTTGGTACGAATATCTTATTTATGGGAAAAGAAGCATGGCTTTCTGCAAACCCCTTTTTTATTTAGTGTTGCATGCTGTCTAAACAAAGTAGCCATTTAATAACTTTGGCTGCTGTAAAGCGCCCTTAAAATTATGTCCACATTGGACGATTCTGCTCCTCATAATTTGCATCCAATGCCAACGTTCAGTCCCAATTCAGGAAGTAGTGTGGACTATATATGAGAATCCGAAGAGCAAGGGTGTGGAGGTTGTTCTTTCACAGACCTGAACGTATGCCTTTTTATCAACTATATCTACGATCTTTCCTTAAGTGTGTTTGTTGCCTATTTCTAACTATAACCCAGTCTTAACCAAATGATTTAGTTGCCTAACCCAGGCATATATTAACTACAGTATGTTTGCCATAACCACAATTAAACCTTAACCATACTATAGTTGCCAGATACAATACAAAGCTGGAATTCTAAAGATGAAGCAATGGATGTAAATTAACTTCATTGAACGCAATCTGGGCTTTTGCAGATGCCCATCCTTGTCTGGTGATAGGGATGATATAAACGGTATGCCTCACTACATGTAGGGCTCACAACTTAGTGCTGTATACATGGCACTGAGCGTTGGCATATGGCGTAGATTGTGGTGTGCTAAACCGAACGGAATTCCTAGAGATACTGGGCTGGCTTAGAAAAGTTTTCTATAAATAAAAAGGAACTTCTAAGAAACTGAATGTATAGTCTATGTGATTGGAACAAGGTGGAAGTTCCCTCATAATCACATCTAAATCAAATAAATTCATTCTTTATTAGTTCATTCTTGCATGAATCTTTATCTACCAGGAGGACTGACTTGTTCCAGTTCCTATCTACGCTTCCCATCATGTCTGCCTGCAGCTTAAAATTCAATCCTCTTAACTTTGTCTTTTCCCAGCACAACAGAAAGATTCCCAAGACTGGAGCCAAACGAGATCACTGATAAACGTTAAAACCCTTATGAGGAAAATACTGTAGGAGGGGAGACTACAAGTCCAAGCCAACAGATGCTGACTAGTGGCTTTTACAGAGGGGTCTTTTCTTCCCTAGGAGTCTATTGCCAAAGAATAAACTAGTGACCATGCATTTAATTAGTGACCGTGCAATACAAGAATGTTAAGGAGCCTAGCATCCCAATGAAGATCAGTTAATTATGAGGCCCTCAGCAGGTGCTCCTCTGTTTTTATGACTGGCGTCTGTGATCCTGATTTAGTACATATTTGAGTTTTTTTTTTAATCCTGACTATACATATGTTTGCAGCTCTGGCTTTGGATTTTCAATCTACTCGCATTCTGAAGGTTCAGTTGTCTAACTCTCCTTGATATCTCCGTGGTATATTCCGCCTGGGATATTTAATGCTTCCAAAAGTAATATCCGTATGGCATTTAATACTCTTAAAAGCTGCACTGTTCACGTGCACACGTCTGGGTTTAATGTGCGCCATTTTTGAGACAAATTCAACTCCATATAGTTGGTGATTAACATCGTACTGTATTTTAATTCAATTATTTGAGGAAGCCACTTACATTACCGGCCTTGTTTAAGCCTAAAAGTGATTTCTTACTTTCTGCAATGGAGAGATTGGTCTTTTTGCTTTGCTGGTGGGATTTTTGTTGATTGTCAAATGCATTTTTTAAATTTCATAGACAAAAGCTGACAATTACTATTGATATTTTGTATATTGAATTAATGTAATTATCTCTACGTTAGACCAGTTATACATAAAAAGTTATTAAAATAATAATTTGGGGTATGAGAAAATTGAACAACCAAACAAGATCCAGATGCTGAAATATATTGCTAAAACCTATTTTCTAATTATCATAATTAGAGACTTTGTGCCCGTGGTTTGCACAAATCCTGATAAATGGGATCTCGGAGTGTTGGTCTACTTGGGGGTCCGGTCATGGGAATGTTTGAGGATCTCAAATGTAAAACTTAAAAAAAACAACTGAGGAGGAGTGTAGCTCTACTCTCCAATGTTAGAGGGACAATTTGTATTGGTTGGTTGCGGTGCCGCCATTTTATGTCAAATGGACTCTGGGGAAGATTAGGAGATACTTTTGTCAAACAGGCCGTGGCTGAATAGAGAGAAAGAAAAGGGAAATTTAGAGAATTTGAGAAAGAATCAGGCAGAGCAAATGAAACTGGACGATGAAGAGCCACAGGGAGACCGAGTGAAAGAAAAGGGGCTCAAGAGGGAGGGAGAGGTAAGCGATAGAGAGAAGGCCAAATGTGTCTGGGAAAGTTCTGAAGCTGAGGTGCATTGTGGGGGAGCAGACAGTGTGTCTGGGGGGTCTGAGGTGTGGATTAATGCCAGCGATTGGAGGAGGGCTGCCGCAGTTGTGCGTGAGCAGAATATCAGACGAAGGGAGAAGAGAAAGAAGAGAGGAGAGAAGATGGAAAGGGTGCAGACACTGAATTTTGGAAAGGGGTAATATTCTGTGCCTGAAGACATTTAAGACAAGCCGCTCATGCTGCTTGAAAGAAAGTGCCAGTAAACTTCAGCAAAAATGTAAAACAGCCCACTGATAGTTTCCATTTGCATGGAGTTTAGGATTAATCCTAAAGTCTTAAAGTGGAAGGACAATATTCTGGCTAAACTATTCAGTTCTATAATAAATCTAGTTTATAATGTTTAATCTAATTTAAAATAACATGTAGTCAGCCTGCAGAGAGCTGCTACCGTCAGAGCAACAAGCCACCCAAGATTGTAAAACTCAGGTCTGGGTTCTGCCTCAAATGCACATGATGAGCATTTGAGGCAGAACCCATAATCCATAATCTATGAAATGGCACCATACCACTTCCATTTCTGTATGAAAAGCAATTTGAAGGGATTACAAGGGCTGCTGCAAACACATCTTTTGAACCCCGACTCAGGCTGCAGGCTTGACACAGTAAACTTTCATTACAGCAAGATTATTGTGGATCTATTTTGAGTTAAAGGCATTTATTTGTTGTTGTTTTTTTTATTCCCTGAAGGAAACTTTATTCTGGTTATCTTTGTGCTAGAGGTTATACTGGAGTCAATGATATCAAAGCCAGTAAAGGATGAACTAGAGATCCTAAGAACAGAAAAAGCAGACAGGTCAAACCGTTGTTCGCCTTGACAAATCATTAAAATGTGTTTCCAAAAGTCCAATGTTTACCTCATTATTGCTTAGATTTTCAAACATACTAAGCTTTGGTCCAACTCCAGTTGTCTGATAGAAGACTTGCTCTTTGGCTACGCTGCACTTGTAACGTATGCAGACCTATCGCGGAGCGGATTTGCTGTGGAATGTATCTTTAAACTGGCCACACCTGAGCGCCTGGGTAGCTCACCTGGTAGAGCACGGGTTCATATATAGAGGTTTTCTCATCATCCCTGCGGCCGCGTGTTCGACTCCAACCTGCGGCCCTTTGCTGCATGTCATTCCCCCTCTCTCCCAATTTCATGTCTTCAGCTGTCCAATAAAAATAAAGGCCTAAAATGGCCAAAAAAAACTGGCTACACCTGCAGCGCACACACTGGCGTAGGATTGTGTGAGTCACAGGCGAGACAGTGAGCTTGTTGTTTCTTCGGTTTTTGGAGCCGGCACAGCGCTGTGGAGACATTAAAACAGAAACTGGTGATGCACTCATTGAAATTGTCATTAAGTCATTTCCTGTATATCTGTAGTTTATTTTATTTTTTAAACTGTAGACACTTTATAATAAATTGCTGTGTAAAAGGGTTGCACTCACCTCGCATAGAAAAATATAAATAGAATACCGTCCTATTTTTACGCTTGTAGAGTGGATCTCCGCGGCGCATGCGCTCCACTTACGCGCTGCTCTCGTGCCCGGTGTAGCCAGTTTCATTGACTGTAGTGGAAACAGTGTTGGAGCATCTGCATACGCAACACGTGCAATGTAGACGGCTTGTTATGGTTCACTTTTGTGCTCTACTTTTGAGTTTTTGAGAAAAAAAGACATTTTTTTAACATTATGGAAAGTAGTTCTACTTTGTGCTTAACTTATTTGTACAATTGTACCTAATTGACATTTTGAGTAATAATTCACTGGCTGAAGCTTTACTTCCTACCTTTTATCCTGAGCTTTTGACCCTCTTCAGCAAACAGAACAGGTGTCATCACCTGGCCTAAGTACAGAATGTTTTGGAGACTTGCAGATACTCCAGTTTGTGACTGTCGTGGTAATCAGAGATTTAACCCATCTTGAAGTCCGAGTTTAACTACTCATTCTCCTCAGTCTCTATGGTCCACGTATGGACTATCTTTGGACCTTCTTGGTCACAACCTGATTTCTTATATGCTAAGTATCACCTGATGAAGATGTCAAAAGCTGGACTGAATAAATACTTTTGGAGGCATCTACAGTAATAAGTGTGTGGGCCCCTTTTTCTTGATATTGTCTGTGCTTATTATTTATTCAAAACAGTGTTAAAAGTTGAAATATTTATCTTTTTAGGGGGAAAAAACTGCTCTTTAGTAATTCCAGTGGGATAATGATATATGAGAGGCATACACTGGGGCTAGTCTGCAAATTGACATGAGGTTCTTGTCTTGAAAGTATGGATCCCACAGTAGAATATGTGGTATGGGTGGCTCACCTAACTGGAGGTTTGTGTTATGGCAATACTAAAAAGGTCATGTTCAGTTCAGTTTGAGGTAGTTGAATTTAAATAGAAAGTTGAATATGATACAATTAGATATGGCTTTGGTCTCTGCCCATAACTGCAATAGGATCCATAATAACCCAGAGGAGGAGATACATTTTATTTTGGGTGATCTATTCCTTACACATGAATACGCAGAATTTTTGTAATGTGATGTGCCCTTGTTTACTAAACCACCCGGTCTGTGACACATCGAACCAAAGGATACCAAAGAGATGAGGGAGGAAAAGAGCTCATTTTAGTGAGTCCAGGTTTCTGTGGATGTTGGTGCTAATTCACTGCTCTGAGGAGAAATCTCGTATTGTACTTAGTTTCAATTCTACAAGATACCTCTTCCTGTCACCTGACTGTGATTTGGGGAAATGGGGTAAACTTGCAGCACCTCAGTGGAGTATGTGTATCTCTACTTCTGCAGCTTACATTGAAGCTGTCTCTCTGTCTCTGAGTGCTGTATTGATTCACTTGGCACCCACTTATGTCCTATAATGGAACAGAGCTCATGTGCTGTCACTAGCATTCTGAGAACTGAACGACCCTACCTATTAATTCCGAGACTAAAAACACAACAAACAAGTCCAACATTTCTGGTTTGCCCAATGCTGTACACTTTCATGGTCCTGTTGCTGGAGCTGGATGTTATCAAAAGATATGAGTGACAGAAGACCTTTTTCACAGTATTATGATACAGTCAATTCTGTAGCAGCTCCCGAGCTGTGAAAGGCAGGCATATGGAGAAATGGTCTGTATCTGTGCCTCAGTAAACCAGAGCCAAGTCCCGAAATGACTCCTTCTTTTCTATTCGCAGCTGAGGCTAACTAAAGATTGGTATTTGTTTTTGGTGCATGGAAGCTTTCCAAGAAGTAAGTGTGTGTGTGTGTGTGTTTGTGTGTGTGTGTGTGTGTGTGCACGTGTGCGTGCGTGCGCACGTGCGCATGTGCACACACACATGTATGTTTGTGTGTGCATGCGCATTTCTGTATATGCACTTTTCGTAGTGCATCCATGAGTGTGTACGTGCAAGCCAGTCAGTTTGCTTCTGGCTGTGTGGGACGCTCTGGGAGACGAGGATACAAGTGTGTGTGTGTGTGTATGTGTCCAAGTGTTTATGTGTCGGAGTAGTGGGGCGTTTCGGGAAGAGAAGGACTGAGTGATTAGTAGCTATACCTGGACTGACTGCATTTTGGGAGGGGGGAAAAGGAAGAAGAAGAGGTAGGAGTGTGCCTGGAGGAGGAGAGGAGAAAATGGAGAAGAGAAGAAGGGAAGGGGAGAGGTTCAGGGGTGACAGGAGGATGGCTTCATGACTGCATTTTCCCTTCGCTGAATTTCCACACTCCCCTTTCCTTTTTTTGTTTGCCTTATTCAGCTGAGTGAGAGAGGGAGTTAAACAGACAAGGAGAGTTTGCAGTTTCAAGACTGAAACAGCGAGAAAAGTCGAGCCATTTTATTTTTTATTTTTTAGGCTGGGATTTTGGCTGTCTTACAAACAGATGTTGCTTGTCATTTGCTCGTAGTGCAGGGAAGCAGCTTGTAGATTGCAGAGGTTTTACAGGCTGAAAGATCACGTCTCGCTTATTTATAGTTGTTATCATTACTAGCGTGCGGTGAACCAAAATTGTAAAAACACAAAAAAAAATTAGTGTGTTTTTCTGTTATCGTTTACTTTTTTCCCCACCTTCTCTTCCCCCCACCAGCAGTTTCTCTCCCTTTTTCTTTTTTCTTCTTTCTTTTGTCTCACTGTTTCCTACCCTCTCCCCGAGCTCCCTTTCGGGCTGGTTTTGTTACTGTAGTTGCATGTTTGAGCTGGGTTTTTTGATGGGCCACAGTGGACATGACTGCCTATTCCTTCTGCCAAGCACCGTAGGCCCTGCAGAGTAGAGAAAAGAAACATTTGGAAGCTAAACATAAAGGCAACTCGGTAAGTCCTCATGCTACCAATGTGCTCTGAGCTTTTTCCACTTCTTTGCTTTGTGGCACTTGATATTCTACTGTGTGTGTTTGCTGTTTTTGTCTGGAAGCAGAGTTTTTCTGTGATGTTTATTGTATATTAGGTGTGGTGAAAGGGCCCTAAACTGAACGCTACCTGTTGGCTAACCGGGGCTATCTGTTTACACTGCGTGATTAGAATTATAATATTATATTATAATTATAAACTGCTAACAACACATCACTTCCTCACCTCTCACTTCTTCATTTCTGTTGAACCCCCCTCCCCCAAGCTTCTCCACACATACACACACCACCTCTGTTGCTAGGTAGATTTCGGCAAGCGGGGCGTGTAGCGCCGCTGGGTTTGGCCGCTGGCGCTGTTCAATGGCGAACAATGCAGGTGGTGGCCTTCAGCTTGTCTTAGTTTTGTCTGTGCTTTCTGAGTCTTCTTTAAACACACACACACACACACACACACACGCACGCACGCACACGTTGGTGCTGTGGACCCCGCTGACCTCTTTGTTCGGCCAATCTCAAGGTGTCTTTCAGCTCGCTGGCAGAGACCCACTGACATACTTTAAGCAACTTGGCAACAGCTTCAAAGTCGGACATCTCATTTAAATTCAGGCAGGGGGAAGAGAAGGAGAAAGAGAACTTCAGATACAGTCTGAAAGTTGAAATTGGACCACTTACTCTCTTTTTAAGCTCTGAGATTTACAGGTTTTACTTTGTTACTTGTGCTGCCGAGCGACAACTCTATTCACATTACATAGAAATGTGCCGAAACACACATTCAAATTTGACCATGGATTTGTGGCTTTGACCTTCAGTGAAAAGCCTGAAATGCAAAGTGAGTGATTGGGATTGTTTTACTGTCATAGGAATTTGTAAAAGGACTTTATTATTCCTTTAAAGATTCCAAGAAAACACTCCTAAAGTGTAGGTTTTTCTTGCTGTTATTAGCTGCATATTATCACTACGTTTTGCCATTATTTTAATTCAAGGATTTTATTAAGAATCTGAGAATGTAGTTGTAACGGATTTAAATAACTACATTGTTTTATGTTTTTTTCTAAATTATTTTAAGATGGTTCACATTATTTATGCACTGTTTACTGTACCGGCAGGCGTCTTGATGTCATCACAAAGTTATGTTAAATATCCACAGCCATTATTAAAGCAAGTGTTTTATGAGAGCAATTTTACTCTCTTTATTACTTATGTCTCATTTGAGCTCAGCCACATGCCTCCTAAAATACCACTGAATTTTTCCACCTATCAGTCACTGTACGCCTCTCTCGCAGTGAGATACAGAGTTATACACAAGTGTTGGCATAATAATAACCTATAAGCTAATAATAAAGTACTATCTGAAGTTCAATATGGGTTCTGTCATAAATGATGCAGTGCATTTTGGGATCAGGGGTTGAGCTACTGGAGTTTTGGAAACAGCGTGAAGATACCATGTTATATTGTGAAAAACATGATATAATTGTGGGGGGAAATATTTCTTTGTTTTGTTTATTTTTTTGTTTATTTTTCTATTAAGGTTATTACAATTAAATGCCAATTTAATTGAACATCTGTAATTTTTTAAAAACCTTATCCTTTGAGATCAATTGTAAACTTTTCAAAACAATAGTTAGAATAGAAGACCTTAGGTAGAATAGGCGACTTTTATCATTTTTGTTGAATATTAAGCTAATTAATTCCATCTAATTTTCAGCGATAAGTGGTGTTTACATTTGTGTATTAAGCTTTAAGTCCGTAGAATCTAACTTTCCACTTATTCAGTGCCATTAG
Organism: Etheostoma perlongum; assembly: GCA_026937815.1. Classification (NCBI taxonomy): domain Eukaryota; kingdom Metazoa; phylum Chordata; class Actinopteri; order Perciformes; family Percidae; genus Etheostoma; species Etheostoma perlongum. The sequence continues at coordinate 28,004,740 of CM049373.1, read as the reverse complement.
AAATGAATCCAGATAGAGAGGTCCTTTTAGAATAAAAGCTTCTGCTGATTAAACAGGCTAATTTTTTTTTCTGTCTCGTCATGCGGATGTATGAAGTCATCTGCTCACGGCCCCAAACCCGTAGATCCGAACTTGTGTTAACTGACACCACAAGTTTGTATTTACAGGTCTGCGTCTGTGCAGCTCCAACGTCCCGAGAAGCATCAGCGAAATACAATGTGGGCTGCTCACCAGCTCTCACCAACTTTATTAACCGTTTCCCTGTCACCAGTACCAGCAGCACAGCTTTATTCTGCTCTAGGGAAATACTCATCACTGAGAAAGATTCCTCTGTCCTGGGATCAGACTGCATCTTAGTTCAAGTTTAGGCTTCTCATTCAAAAAATCCTCAAGCATCCCTTAACTGAAAGAGAGACGGATCAGGGACCCCCTACTACATATATTGTAGAAAATAATAAAAAGTTGCATAATAAACTGGGCTTACAATAACCTCTAGGGCGGCCTAAAACCTTTATACATACTTTTTTTTACATAGAATATTAAGCTATTAAAATAACAATTGTTGGCATGATTTTATGAATCATGTTATAATGTCTCAGTGAATCCTTAGGATAAACTGTATCAGTGGATGGCTACACTAGTCACTACCTCACCTATAGGCCAGTAAGCCTATCATCAGTGGCAATTTATACTTGCTAATAATATGTTGGATTCATGTTTAGACTTTTGAAAAACCCTTTCAAAAATTAACAATAATTTGAATGCCCCCCTGCATTGATTCTGACTCCCTGCTCTAGAACATGTTTCCCCAACCTTCCTCATACTTACTTCAAACCCACTTCAAAATATGTTTGAACAAATATTGTTTTAACTGTCTCAAAAATCTCATAACCAAAGATAAGAAAAGTTGTGGGTCTTTTAGTGGTCCCTGACACTTTCCACCCATTGTAGTTTGTCTTCTCCAAAAGTAATTGGACTTTGAGGCGTTAAGAAAAGGCCAGTGAGGAGTCAATTAAAATGGAAAATGTAATTAAAGCTACCATTTCCTTGTGTGTATTTCAAATGTTAATTTGTAGCTAACTTGAGGCAGAGCTGTTTCAGTCAGCAGTCAATATGCTGCTGGATTTGCTGGTGTTAATGAAGTAGATGAGGGCCCAATTAGAGAATACATAGTGGTGATGCTTGTTTTCCAAAAAAAAATGTCGTTGTTGACAGTTGTTAACAGTTTAAAATGAGCAACTGCAAGCCTTTTCTTTAAGGGATCAAATGTAATTAACATTTGGGGGGATGTTGGGCTCCGTTGGTGTGATTTGGGGTCAGTGACGTAAAAGAGTCTGGAGAAGTTCTTTAACCCTTGTGTTGTCTTCCCGTCAACCATGAAAAAAGTTATTGCTTTTTCTCACATTTTTGTCACTTTTTCAATGTTGTGGGTTCTTTTTTTAATATGTTTTCAAAATGTTGACATTTTCAGCTTTTTTCGAACGCCCATTTTTTGTGATGAAAAAACTGAAAATGGGTCAAATTTGACCCGAGGACAACTTGAGGGTTAAGACATGTTTAACTTCTTTATGTATAGAGACTGTATCTAAGATGTAAAGTTGCACTACTAGGGCAGCTCTTAATGTGATAATACCTATATTGTATGTCATGAACAAAGAGCAAGTAAATCAGGGTTTTTTAATACCATGACTGGCTTCCTTTTCTTGTTCAAATGTTTGCACTCTACCTTTGTTTTTATTCCCAAACCCCCCTGAGCCATGAAGCCCTGGTGTCCAGGTCTGCTTGCTGCCAGGTTGAGGTAGTAGGTTGTATAGTTGAGAAATACACCCTAGGAGATAACTGTACAACCTCCTAGCTTTCCCTGAGGTACGCATGGCGCTTTGCACAGCTGGATCAATACAATCCAATGTTATTACTGTATGAGTCTCACCAAAAAAAGAGAGATATGCTCCACATGGACAACAACAGTCCAAGCTGTTTGCTGATGGTTCAAGAGGGTTTCTACTTTAGGTCTGTGACACCACACCTTTATGTCAGTCCATGGCATGTGTGTGTACTTGTGCATCTGGGGTATTTGCTGATATTCATGGGGTGACGTAAATAAATGACAAATGTGATATATGTGACCTTTTTACATAACAAAATATGATCTTAAAAAAAATATGCTTTCAATGTTTCCCTCCGATTTTTGTTCTTGTCCAATTTAAAATGCCTCTTAATTTTTATACATTATTACGGCTGCAAATAACAATTACTTTTACTGTTGATTAATCTTCTGGATATTTTCTCAATGAATTGATTGATCGTGTGGTTCATTAAATGTGAGGAATGCCCATCACAGTTTTCCAAAGTTATGTCTTCAAGTCGCTCAGTTTAACATTTCTTATAACAACAGATTTATACAACTTAAAAACACACAAGCTGCATTTCACATTTGACAAGCTGGAACTAGATCACACTGGTGTTTTTGCTTGACAATAAACAATGAACCAATTGTTGTTGTTTCAGCTCTAATTATTTTTTATATATATTATTGTATTATTATGACGTAGTGACTGTGTATTAGAGGTGGATCAGCTGATACCTAATTATTACTAAAATCTCTCTAAATGTTTGTGTGTTTTGTGACTTGTAAGCTGTTTGTTTATGTGCGTGTCAGTTGTCAGACGAGCAGTATATTCTGCTTTGGTTTATTTTGAAGTCAGTAAAGTGTTGGTCTGTGTGTAGCAGGCAGGTAGAGATCAGAAGCACCACATTGTTGCAGAGTTGATAGGACTGACGTGAGAGCTTTTAGCCGCACTCTGTGTTTGAAACATCAGTTCCTTTCCATTCTGACTTGACATTTTATTATTCGCTCAGTGATAACCTCATTAATGCTGATGGTTGTGAGGTAGAGGTCCGGCTTCTCCAGTCTTGTTGTTTGTGTGATGACAGATAGTGGCTGTAAAGGATATCAGACACAAAAGGAAAAAGAGTTTGCCATTCGAACACGAGCCTCAGACAGCAGCATCCCAGTCAGTTTACAGGCAGCAAAATCAGTTGGCTCTGTGAACAATTCTTGTCATAATATTTCCAATCAGCAGACACAGACTGCATGGAAACTACAGCTGTCAAAATGTCCAACATGTGAAATATTGTGACACTCAGGGAGGCATAGGAAATCTGGTGAAAATTAACAATTACAGCAACACACAGAAACTTCTTCAATAAATACAACATGAAATTGGGTTGGCTGTAGAGCCCAACCAATATATTGGAGGGTCGATATTATCGGCCGATATTAGGCATTTCCCAAACTATCAATATCGGCATTTATAATGGCCGAAAAAAAAAACTATTCATCAGAATCATTTATAATGACAAATAAATGATTCTGATAAATGATTATTTAAAAAATAAATTAAAAACGGACGGTCAACCATGTTATGAATGTTGCATTGTTTGTCCACCAGAGGGTGCTCTACAACTTCCCTGCTGGCAACACTCAGATTATTTTTTTTTCTTATTGTGTTTCTGGTCAAAGGACTTTTAGTTTTATATCTTGATCTTCCTATCAATTTTATTTATCAGAACTTTAATATATTTTGATGTTCCTCTGTTCTGTTGGGACAATAAAACAAATTATTATTCTAGTATTTTAGTGAAAACTCATATATAACTACAAATAAATAATGTTAGGGAAATCTGTTTATGTTTTTTTACGCGTTCCTGGAGTTTCTTTTTTAAATATATATTAGCCAATATACAGAGATGGCAAAAGTACTCACTTTCCATACTTAAGTAGAAGTACAGATACTTGTGTTAAAAAATACTCTGGTAAAAGTGGAAGTACTGATTTTTAAAAGTAACAAAGTACAAGCTTGGAAATTTACTTAAAGTATAAAAGTAAAAGTAGCCTTGTGAATTTTTTATACAAAGCTACATGGACCACACACGCTAGAGAGCACGCTGAGGAACTTCACTGGACAGGGAGAACACGGTCTTTATATGGCAATGGCTACATTTTAAATGGATGTCTGCCAATAGGCCTAAAACATCACATATATGATTATTATGACAGAAACTGGGACTCGTTAATAAGATCTCTCTCTGATAAGGCCGAGGACTAGATTAGGACTGTATTAAAGCTGATTCTGGTTTCCAACTTCGCCCCAGGTGTGTCTGTTAAAACAGACGGAGACTAGAGGATGGATACCCGACCCAAGCCCGACGGGACCCGACGGTACCCGACGGGTCGGGCCGGGTTCGGACAGATTTTTAGAAAGGATGCTCGGGTTCGGGTCGGGCTCGGTCACATCAGCGCGATAAGGCATTGAACATTTTGAATTTAAAACAGCTTAAAATAAATGTAAAATATTATTAACATCCGTCTTCCTGTGTGCTGTGACAACGAAAGACGTGCGTATTAAGCTACATGCAGCGCAACGATGGAAGATGTTAAAAAGAAGTTGGCCGCAGGAGATTTTAAAACTATTGAAAACAAAGGAAAGTCAGCTGTGCATTGATGCGCTCATCTGTTGACATTTCCCAATGCCTTCCTACAATTACTTAATAAAAGCGGGCTTTCCACACAAACAAACGTACATGTGTCATTAGTATGAGAAACAAATGCGATTTTAACTGTGTCGGGCTCGGACAGAAATATCTTAATGCCTGTCGGGCTCGGGTCGGGCTCGGTTACTGCTCTGTCGGACAGAAAAATCCGGCCCGATCCGCACTCTAACGGAGACAACTTCTCTCTAGCTAAGTTTCCATCCACTTGTCAATTGAATTACAGTATCTGAAGTTGGTGAACAGGTGAAGAACACACCAAAACCACCAGCTAACTTACTTTAAATGTGCAAGAACTATAGACCAATTACAGGCTTTTGTGAACTGACAACATGAGTTATACGACTTACAGTTCTCAAAGAGGCACACACGCAATCTCAGCTGATTATCCTCCGGACAGCTCTCTTTTTCTTTTCTCTCACTTTTTTCTCCATGTGGCGCGCGCACCCGCTCGCGGTGTTTAGCGCGTGTCCGCGCTATTTTCCGACATAACAACCTCTTGTACAAAACTAAAGTAACGAGCCAATTTTGTAAAATGTAAGGAGTAGAAAGTACCGATATTTGTGTTAAAATGTAAGGAGTAGTAGTAAAAAGTCGCCACAAAAATAAATAGTAAAGTAAAGTAAAAATAGCTGAAAAATCTACTTGAATACAGTAACGAAGTATTTGTACTTCGTTACTTCCCATCTCTGCCAATATATCGGAATATCGGATTTTTAAATAACCAACTATTTGTATCGCTATCGGCTTTAAAAATCCTTTATCGGTCAGGCTGTTTTAACAAATGTATTTGATTGAATGCTGAAATCCTTTAATGTTTTTTTCCTACATACATCAGTTTTAAATAAGTTTTATTTAAACTGAAATCCTACTGAAATGAATTGCAGTATCTACTGAGGCTCACATCTGTCCTCTCACGCCGGCTAACAGTATTCTATCAACGAGAATTTGTTCCTTCCCTCTGCTCTCTTTATTAAAAGAAATCCACTGTTTCTGTGAATCTCCTGGCAGAAGTATGGTAATGACGCTAGCTTGTTGGATTTACAGCCTCTAACACCATCCCAGTGCAGCAGCACGTGTGTATTAGCCTTAGCCTTCACATGGAATATACTGAAAACATACTAAGGCCTTTCAGTTACCTCCTTCCCCGTCTACCAGTGTGTGTGTGTGTGTGTGTGTGTGTGTGTGTGTGTGTGTGTGTGTGTGTGTGTGTGTGTGTGTGCGTGCAGTTGAGGTAATAGGTATAGGAGCAAAAGACTGCCCCCTGTTGGTTACCTTTGTGAAGTGTTCAGCTGTTTCATATTTGGGGACTTGAAGAGAATATGAAATTCAAGTGATTTTATGGCATATACGGCTATGCTAAAGTGAGGTGTAACCTTGTGTGTTTTTTCTATGACTGTGTGTGTGTGAGTGTGTGCTATCTCTGTGTACAAAAAAAGAAAAATATTATGAATATTAAATAAAGTTTTAATTACGAATAACAATCGTAATGATAAACAATTCCTGTGGAAATCCAGTCAAAATCAATCAAACTCTTATGGTAGAACCCTCTTCTTGCAAAACCTTTTATTTTCATCATCATTGTTACCATAGCAATGACTTTATGACCTTTGCAACAACTGTCCTCTTCGTCCCATCAATCAGAGGTGACAGCTGTCAATCACTCTGGCCACACCACCATTGTCTCAGCCATCCAGCGAGTGTCCTGCTTGTCACCCTGTCCTGTTCAGTGCACACACACACACACACACACACACACACACACACACACACACACACACACACACACACACAGCGTCCACACTGTATGTTTGTTTTCTACCTCTCAGACTCTGCCTGGCCCCGGTACTGTGTGTATTTGCAGTCCTGCTGCTGTTTTCTCGGATACGTGGGCTGGCGTGACAGATCTGGGTCTCTCTTGATGTACTACTTGGCTAGCTGGGGCTGATTCCTGGCCATTACCACTAGATAACGAATACTTAAAGAGAGTGAATTGGATCTGTAAATCAGTGGCGATGGATGCAAAGTTTATCAATCGACATGTGAACCTTTGCAGAAACGTTAATCTAATTACTCATATTTCATAGCCATGAAAACCCTCTTCTTATTTATATTTCTGTGTTTGTGCATTTCTGCACCTATCTACCATGTCTGCATGCCTCAGAATGCACATGTGTGAGCCTTTGTCTGCCTGCAGTGGGATCTCAGCATCAAAGCAGGCTAATATTAGTGGTGTGTGTGTGTGTGTGTATGTGTGTGTGCGTGTGTCAACAGGGAGAATTTAAATTTGGTGGCATCAGTGTGGTTTTACTGGGGGGTGCATCCTCTAGATCCAGATGCACAGTTTTCTTCAGCAGCTGTATAGAGATAGAAAAATGGCACAATGCTCCGTCTGCCAGACAGCAGTCACAGAGGATTGGAGATTAGCTGGGGTGCAGACACAGTCGGTCGATCAGTCAGTCAGGGAGGGAGCAGAAGAAAAGCAAGAGGGCAGTGTGGTCTCAAGGATTTTTCTTTTTTCCCCCTTCCCAGTCTCTCCGGGCCCCGTCGCTGATTTGTGCCTACAGTTGGTTGTACGTCGTATCCCTCCTTCTCTACTCCATCTGTCCCTCCCCCATCATCTCTCCTCTTTCTCTCCTTCCTCCCTCCCTCTCTTTCTCTCTCTCTCTCTCTCTCTCTCTCTCTCTCTCTCTCTCTCTCTCCATACCAAAGCCTGGGGGAGCCAGTGGAGATTAAATGTAGCCTCTATAAGCCAAAGCACATCATGTAGCAAGGTTTCTATGGTCCCTTCTCTCTCACACGCTCTCTCTCTCTTTCTCTCTCTCTCTGACTGTCCTTCCTTTGCTAAAGGGATAGTGTGAATGATGTCGGCTCGTGTGAGACACAGAATAAGAGAAAAGAAAGAAAAGAGAGAGAGTGCAAGAACTGGAAAATGGATTTTTTGTTTTGTTGCATACAGAACAGAGGATTTGTTTTATGGGTGGAAAACGGACAACGGCAAGGTAGAAAAAACAACGAAAGGAGGACTAATTTCTCTCTACCTCCCTCCCATCCTCACCTCTCTTTCTCTCTCTCTCTCTCTCTCTCTCTCGTTTGATGCAGAGGAAAAGTGGGCCTCTGGCTGTAAGCGATTACAGCTGTGAGGCAAATTAATGGATGATATTTCTCTCCCCCTTTTTTTATTTCGATCAACACAAGAAGAAAAAAGAGCCAGAAGGGGGGAAAAGAAAGAGTAAAGGAAAGATTGAGAGAAAGAGGTGGAGTACTAATATTGGGGAAGAGTGGAGAAGGAGAGTAAGCAAGGGGGAATTATGTTTTTTTCCTGTCTTCCCTCCTTTCCAGCTCTGCATGTGATTGAAAGAGAAAGAAAACAATGCGAGGAAAAAGGGCGAGGAAGAGAGATCAGCAGCCGCATTTAATTTGTCCTTTAACTTGGACTTTGTGTGTGTGTGTGTGTGTGTGTGTGTGCGTGTGCACGCACACATTTTTTTCCTTGCCAACTTGCCTTGGACCTGCAGGTTAGGGTAAAAAAGTAGGTAAAGGCTTGGGTGTGAAGAAAGGCAAATGAGTGTGTGACAGTCTTGTGTATACAATTCATGCAAGTGCGTGTGTGCATGTGTGTGTGTGTGCACTCCCCACCCCCCTCTCTCCCTTCGGTGAAGCAGAATAGTGGTATATGCTTCACTGGCACTGTTGCCCCGGCTGCAAGCACTGATTCCATGGCTCGATGCTCGCTCTTTTCTTTGAACCTTTCTCTCTTTCTCTATATATTTCTTGCTCACTCGCTCATTATCTCTCTCTCACTTTCCCTTGCTGTCTACCTGTTTTATCTAACCTTTAAGTATCACTTTCTTTCAGCGTTTTCTGGGAAGAGAAATCGTTTTGCCCACTCTCTTGTGTGTGTGTGTGTGCGTGCGTGCGTGCGTGCGTGTGTGTGTGCGTGCGCGTGTGTGTAAAAGAGAGCAAGAGAGCAAAGAGATAGAGGGAAAGAGAGTGTGCACATGGTTCATTCCACCTCGGTCCTACCACCCATCCTCATACCTCTCTTTCTTGTCTCCATCTTTCGCTCTCTTGACGTTTATTTCGCCTGATTTTGAGCAGATCGTCAGACGAACATCCACCTTCTGTTGCTTTTGAAAAATAATTCTTCCTCTGAACATCGGTAATCTTGTTGCCGTGCTGTAAGTTCATATCTGAGCTTTCTCTTTCTCTGTCTCTTTTTTTCCCCTCCCGAGCAGGAAGCGAGCTAGAAGAACAACGGGCATGGGGGCATCCTGGATCCGAAGGGGAGGGTGAGTCGATACCAACGAATACTCTTCCTCTCCACTTCCCTCTCAGCTCCCCATCTGTTTCCTAAGCTTTAGACCACCATGGTAGCATCAAGGAGCCGTAGAGCTTTGTTATCTGGCTCAGGTTTTTTTTCTGTGCAGCCTCTCTGGGGATTTAGAAACCATGATAAATAGCAAATTGCACTAGTAATGATTGAGCATGCATTGAATGATTTTATTAACAGTCGGCTGAGCATGCAAGTCATCATGTCAGAGGGATTGTTTGAAGCTGTGCGGTCCTAGATTCAGATTTCGATGCTGTAATTGATTTTGATTTTGCCTCAATCATCCGTAGTAATGATTAGCAATCATCGGCTGATTTAGATTTTCGCTGCAACGGCAGGAGACATTTAGGCATAAATACAGAAACAGGCCCTGTACCTGATGGCAGGAAGCATTTTTCAAAGTGCTGTATTGTTCAGCTGAGGTGGGGGAGGGGGCAAGGGAGAGAGAGTTGGAAGGGTGGTGGGTGGCTGGCCAATGTTGTGTCTGGCTGAGGCTTGCACTTGTTGTATGTTCACTAATACGTAGACTTTGGGGCAGTGGAGATAGCAATGAGCGTGCTCAATTAACGCATATAATTAAGGAGTGTGTTGGATGCGTAGCTGCATGCTTGCTCTGTGTGCAGGAGATGCTCAGACGCTCTGAGTCCTCATTTGACTTAAAGACGAGTTACATGGAAGCTTTCTTGTTCAGTATTTTTCTTTTAACATTTTAGTAGCAAACAAAGAGACTCAAAATCCCAAAAGAGAGCTGAAAGCTGCTGTGTGAGGAGGTGGAGGGGTCCATGTGAAGCTGTATCTCTCTCCGTCCCTGAGACCCTAACTTGTGACGTTGTGCTTTCATGTCCACGGGTTAGGCTCTCGGGAGCTGAGAGGGATGCACAGCCATCTCCCACACGTTCCTGCCTCGAACAATGCCGATCAGAAGGAGAAGGCCATGGCGCAGTGAGCTAAGGCGTTCACTGCACGCTCACCATGTCACACTTTTTCAGTTTGGCTCACACCCTGCTGTATGTTGCATGTCACCTGGGTTTATCTCTTTTCTGTCTGCTCCACCTGGCATCATTGCACATCATTAAATCTAGATTGAGTAGATACTGCTAATTGACTATCTACTGTTGAAATCTCTGGCGTTTGGAGGATGGGTATGTAGTAGCATGAATGCTGTTTTAAGGATCATGTGACAGTTAAGGCAGGATAAGCTGAGCCATCTAGATGGATGACAGGAAACTATATCTTTTAGCAACAGAGGCCTCATTGTATCAGTATAGGCCATTGACACAAGGGCTACATTATTTTTTGAAATTGGCTAAATTTAACCATCAAATATTAGTCAGTCATTATTGCCAACCTTTAATCTGATGCTACTTGTTTGTTAACATATAAAGCACTTCTTGTGGTCTAATGTTAACAAGGCCACAATAAGCATTTTGATCCGATTCTACACAAGTAAGACATATAAATGACTTTTATTCTGCTTTTCAATGGATAGTTTTAATGTTATATGGCCTAAATGCTATTTTAAATGACTTCTCACTTCAGTGGAATAACATATCTTTCTGGTTTTAAGCATCACAGCTAATTATTTAGCAATCCAGTAGCATAACAATTAGCACAGTTACCTTTGAAAAACAGCTTCAGGTGAAATGCTAATTGGATGCTATATCAATGTTTGGTGGCATCCTGAGCCACTAGCTGACTAAAACTAACTGCTGCTGTTGAAGAAATAGCATCTGGCTAGCATCAGTAGCTTATGAGAAATAATGCTATTGATGCTGTGATAGCATTAAGCTCTTCATACACCAGTGGATACTGTTAGGTAAAGAAGCTTCTGTCAGTGTGATAGCTCTTTGTTTCTCAGGGGGCTTGGCTGTCTGTGTGTGTGTGTACCTTTCTGACTAGAGAGCAGCACAGAGTAGTGTTTAGAGCGTGACCATGACAGCTCTGTACATTATGTGCTTGACCTCAATGAACCCTCAGCGATGTTAAAACTCACTCACTCATGCTAACACAAATGTAAAGGTGGCAGTAAGAACACACTCACCAGGCAGCTAGTAATGTCCACTGAGAATATTCTGCAATGCCTTTTGTCGCTAGACGACGACGATGACATCGCCACCGTCCATGATTCATATGGGAAGTGCTTCTGAATATGCGACTGATTTTGGTGTCGACCTGCAACCAGAGTGGCAAGCACACTTTGTCCTCAATAGTAACAAGGATCCCACTCGCTGACTTTGAACAGTTCAATTGGTCGTAGTAGTAAAGTAGCACATGGCGACTCTTAAGGGCACGTGTCCATTTTCGTGTGAGCCATGAGGTTCTTTTCTTTCTCCGACTGGTAATTGAAGGGTTGGTTTACCATGGTGTCGCCCTCATTTGTACCTTGCAGTTTGCTCTCAGGGGTCCATCACTCTCCTGAGATCCATTTGCAGCATATTGTTTAGGAGCAGCTCTTTGACATCATGATTCATCGATATTTGACTTAGGCCCATCACACCATAACTAATATCTTGTTTTAATGGGGCGTAGCGGGAATTTTGATGATAACTCAACTTTATGGACGCTTCCCTTCATTAAAATGAATGCTCCATGCACTTGTGGATCTAAGATTTTAGGCCATGGAAATTGTGCTGGGTGCTAGACATCAGTTGTGCTAATGTCTACTGTAAGGCCCTACAAAGATTCTTATGAAAATCATATTTTGTGGTTGTTGTTTTACATGATGTAATGTTAGATATTATGTTATTACGTACTAAGATTCGTATACAAATTAGTTTTTTTATTCAGACACACTTGAATTCAAAGACTGCATTGCAATGAAGAGCTGACGTTTCAAGTTATTGTGATGCTGAAGCTTTATTCATTTTGATGTTTGCTTCTACTTTTGGCCTTAAGAAGCATTATTTATAATTCTTCCCCCTCAGTCCTGTTTATTCCACTGACAAAAACCCATGTGCTGATGTGTTGCAAAAGATGCTTCATTCAGTCTCAATATATCAACCGGGATTATGTGGAGTCCTGTATGATGCTCCCTTCCTGTTGTTAATGAACTAATATGGATTTTAACTTGAACCCCCTCTGCACTGCAAATCTGCTACTTTAGCAATTATCTTATGTAACCCCTCTGTCAGCCCCCCCCTTCCCTCTCTCTTTTTCTACCAACTAACAGCCTCAAAATCGTTTTTTATTTGTTCAGTTCGGTGAACAAACACTAACCTGGAGCGAGTTAGTGTCTAGCTGGTAAGCTCGAAAAGGGGCTGCAGGCTTGCTCGCCATTGTTCGGCTGCATCCCAGACTGTCTGTACACTGTGTCCCCATGGCCGAGGCAGAAATGGAGGACAGACAGACAGACAGACAGACAGCTGATTGATAGATTTCTTTTGCAAAAAACGAGTATGTGCCGATAAGTGTCGTCAACTCCTAATACAATGGAGATGATGTGGTTTGCATGTGCTGTATTCCGAACATTTGAAACAGATTCAATGAAAATGTTCTTCTGTGATTGAGTGGTGGCTCTTTGGGAACCTTTAACCCAGCAGCTTGAGGTGTGTCAGTCAGTAAAAGCTGTAATGACACCTGCTTTACTGAGATCCTCTACCAATAAATCTCAGAGATTTACTAGTCTAGATTTCAGTTTCAGTTTAGTTTCCCAAGATGGTCTAAATTCAACTTTTGTCACTCAAAATATCAGTATCAGTTGATTCCAAATGCCAGCAGGCAGCTCTTGATTGATTGACATCCATTTATTTTTTGTTAAGGTGGACTGTAAAAGATGCAGCCAAAAAGGAGTGTGTAATAGTTTGTGTGTATGTTAGAAGGGTATGTTGGATGGGTTGCTGCAGGGTTACGCCCCAAAGTGCCTCAGGAAAATGTTTCGCACGTTTGGATAAAAATAAAGGTTAAAATGTTGATCAGAGATATTAATAAGAGAGAGAAAAAACCATTGAACGAGGCGACAGAAGGCTACGATAAGCCTACACATCTCTTTGTGGCAGCAGGGGTGGTTTCTCTCCGTGTCACCATTCTGCAGTTTTTTCTGCCACTCCCTTCGACACACTGCCTCGGCTCAGCTGCAGACGTCTGAAGCACGCTCATCAATAATCAGAGCTGGTCAGCGCTTGTGTGTGTTCTCCCCAAAGTATCTGTCAGCATGTCTGTAATGTCTGTTTTGTGTGTGTTTAGCAATTCTTCCCACTGCAGAGGGGTTCACTACCCTTTCCTTCCAGTCTGTCGGTGAAACAAGATGGCGTCGCAGCTCCACGTGGGCCCTCCCGCGCTGGTTAATACCCATTACCTATGCCACCGGAAAGCCATAGGAAAACCTGGGGCGTATTTACTCGCCACATAGCTGAAATTGCCAAGGCGTTTCTCAGTACTGTAGCTTGGCCGACTTTAGGACATTTACGATTTGGGGCAGATCCAGTGTTTTCATTGTTTTCTTGTTCTTGTTGTTTTTGTATGTGTATCAGCTGCCAAACTTTTGTCTGCAATTTGACCAGTTTTAAATGTGCTGGAGGGGTATGTAGCATGATCGGAGGAGCCTAAGACCCAAGTGTGTGTGTGTGTGTGTGTGTGTGTGTGTGTGTGTGTGTGTGTGTGTGTGTGTGTGTGTGTGTGTCCTCTCTGACTCCGGCTGAGGCCAGTTTAAAGGAGATTGGGGAGGGTGCACACAGCCACATCACTCCAGCAGATTAACCAGACTACACATTATTAATCTGAGAGAGACTAATGTCACTAACAATGTGTCAGCAGATACACACACACAAAAACACGTGGTTAAACCGGTGCACTTTTTCTCTTTCTTATAGTGGTGACTGGAGGTCGAGGCAGAGCCTGTCTCCTCATCAGTGTCACTGTTGCCCTGCAGGTCATGTTGGGTTTAAAGACAAGCTGGAAATCCCCCGATGAATACACATTTAACCCCTCGCTGCCATGTCAACCGAGAAGATAAAGAAACTTTTTTGGTTGAAGGAGAAGAGCTTAAGCATGTCAGTTGCGGTTAACATTTTGGATCATTTTCTGCCTCAGCAGCTTTAATACCAGGAAGCTGTGCAGTTGTGATCAGCTATTGTGTGTCTGCACAGAGAGATTTGATTTGGGGGTTTCAAGTTGGTTTCTTATTCTTTTTTACAACTGTTTTTTCAAGAGTTTGAGGAACTTTATCAGTAATCTATGCGATGGTGATGGGCATGTCATGCAGCAGCTGGATGACAACAAGATAAAACACCAACAAATCTTACACAATTTAAGACTTCGACTATATTTGAGTTGTTTAAGAAGATGTTATAACATCTACATACCTGTAGCACCATAACAATCTTTGAGACAATATGGAAATGTCTTTTTCATGAATTTTACTTTTTTCACAATTTATTTTTTTATATAACTGCAACAAAAAGTTGATTGGTCAATTGGTTGATTGACGAATCTCTAAGATAAACGTTCAGCGTTCTGTGTGGGGTACACAGGGAAATTGAAGTGTCACAGCAGCTAAAGGAAGTACAAGACGAGGTACACAGTATTTATTTAAAAAAAAAAGCTAGAATACTACATACATTATGTTTTTAGTCTAGTATTTAATTCTATTTTGTATGGCTTCATGGGAATCCTAAATAGATGTTATGTTTAACAACAACATAACATAAGATAACACCATATTCTTCCTTGTAATAAATATAGCAGTGATGTGAGAGACATACAGTAAGCCCCATGTTCTCTTCAGAGGCCTGGTATTGAAATAGAGAAGTCTTACAGACGTAAGTAAATAAATGTAATTTCACTTGACTGTCAATTCTTGTGATGCATTTCAGTAGAAGTTCTAAATGAGTTGTGGGGTTTTCGAAGTAATTTGTCATGTTTTATATTTTTATCTTTGGAGTTGATTTTTTACCTTTTTAAAGTCACAAATCTTTTACAACAAGATTAATTCTTTGGTGTGATTGTTTCTGCAGAGCTGCCAAGACGTATTACAACATCCTCTCTGCTGACCACGAAGACATCGGACAGTAAATGGACCAAGAAGAAAAGACAGTTGACAAGCAAGTTCTCAGTAGATGGGGTGCTTGCAATAATTAGTCCATATGATCTGAAATTGGGTATATCCATGGTCCATGGTTAAAGGAATTACTGTACCACAGTACTACATTTAATGAATATACCCATACCATAAATACAGTTAATATTTAATTAGTAATTATTCATTTTATTTGAAAATAAGGCCTACCACTGGGGTGGGCTGCATGCACTGTACTGTACTGTATCTGACTCAGCTGTTAAAGAGCTTTTTCTTTCTCTCTCTTCCAGCCTGTTAGACCAGGTCAGGACATGTCGGGGAATGGTACACGAACATGAGACGGATATGACAACCATACTGGAGCAAGCCTCAACTGTTCATTTACATGCATACTGAGATACTAAGATGTTTTCCATAGTAATTGAAGTATTTTCCTTTGTAAAAAAAATATATATGTAATGCTAATAAAATATTTAATTAAAAAAAACTCCTTTTGTATTATTCCAAGAAATGCACCATTCTAAAATTGTGCATATTAAACCTTAGCATATTAAGTATGTTAGTATTTATTATGCTAGGCATAGATATTTGTTGGTATTTGCCATGTTAACATTTATGTTATCATTTATTTTTTATTTATAGCAGTCATCATATTAACACTAAACACGTTATGTGATAGTATATTACTAACAAACATTTTAGTGGACACTATTCTGGGAGATAGTACCTCATGCTAGCCTTGGTCTACATACACAGTGTTAACCCTTTAGAACACACATTATACTATATAATAGCAAACTGAAAGGTAATATTCACATTTATACTATTGAGTGATAATGCTCTGTGCTAACACTTTAGTTAGTAAGCATTAAAGTAAGACTAATTATGCAGACTAATCAACATTATAGCCTTCATTAGGGGGGTGAAGCTCTATGCTATGCTGTTTAGAAGACATTTCCATCCGTGTATGTTCTATGATGCTGCAGATTATCAATCCATGGCATTTATTCCAGTTCATTCAAGTTGTTCAGTGATGACGTGTCTATTTGTGGTGTCCACTTAACGTCAACCTGCCTCCTCTACCTCAGTGATTCACCACATTTCCAAGAATGACTTTCAACACCTCGAGAGTTCCTGCCTCGACTTGTTATTGCCAGCTTTTAGTTTTACATTGGATGAATTGGCAACTGTCAGGCTGGTACAGAAAGAGAGTTAGTGACTAAACAAAGTGAAATATTCTGCCTAAAAAAACAACACAGCCATGCCTCACAGCATGTCCTTTAGTTGTATTGCATTATGGGCAATTAGGGCTATAAAACAGCTTTTCCTAAGATTTTTCAGCTTATCATGAAATTAATTATTGTAGAAAAAAGCCCTACGATGCAAAAAAACAAACAACCGAGGTCCATTGTATGTTTTTGATCAACTGAAAGGTTTTCTTATATTATTGCATCACGCTGTTCTCTAACATCACATAATCTACGTTTGGTTTTATAGATGTTTAGGTGAGATGATAATACCACACACCATATTTGCAAACCTCACGCTGAGAGAGAGTTTTTTCTGTATTATGTTTATTGGATTTAGACAATGTTCATAGTCTTTGGTAAGCAACAGACAGCAGCATGAGATCCAGAGTGTCGTTTAATCTGTTGAAGAAAATAAAAAATAAAATTCTATCTGTTTCATAATTGGAAGTTTTGTCCTTTTATTCTTAAATTATTGACTTTTTCCAAATTAAATTTGCATCAGTATGCAATTATAGAGGCCAATACATGTAGAACCTTGTGTTCAAATAAAATGTGTTATGAATGTGTATTGTTGTGTGTTTTATAAATTATTGTTTGTTTTTCAATACAGAAAGTGGGAAATAGATATTGATGCCTAGTACTGTATTTTCACTCTTTCTGCCTACAAAAGATATGTAACCCGTTATGTATAAACCAATAATAATGATTTAATGGGTTCCTTTATATAAAATGTGAGACTATCATTATTACTACATAAATCCATATCTGACAGTGCAGACTGTACCCATTTATGATGTTATAACTTGAACTCAGTCTAAATAAGTTTGAAAAATTGCCACTTTGTTTGAACACTTTAGTGTGTGGTCACAATCGACCACAAGCAGCATTTTAATTATGTACAATATGAGAAATGCATGGTTTTAATAGGAGTTATTGATGCATACTTTTGAAATGAGTTGCTATCTCCCATTTAAAGGTCTGTGAGTATTTTCCATTTGTGTCAAATGTGGGAGTTGTCCGGCTCAAGTGCAATAGGTTTCACAGCAACAAAGAGAAATGATCAAATACAGATAAACCTCTCATTGAATGTATTTCTAATAGTTGCAATTATTATTAACTTGACCAAGATGATTGGGATTATTGTAAAATACGAGTCCGGTACATAAAGCTGTCTGATCAAATCTGAAAAAACGTCAACCACGATTGCTGAAACAAAGATGTAGAGGCAGAGGGAGTATACTGACAGCACAAAGCTGAATCTCTATCACATTTGACATGATTTTTTTTCAATCATTTGCTGTCTCTCGCACTCTGTCCCTCCATCTCTCCCTCGCTCTGGCTGTAAACCCATGCTGAGATTTGGCTCACACACACTGGGGCTCTCTGCAGCTGAAAGTAGGCCAAAAGCCATCTGAGGACGGGGCTCAGAGAGAGAAAAAGGGAGGCAAAGACGTGCGGGTGAAGGAAAATGAAAAAGATAAAGGACATGAAGAAGGACATGATTTCATCTCATTTGCACATTAGATCAATTTGATTTATGGCTCTTTTTTTTTGCAACTCATCTTTTAAATCACACATCACATTTAAAGGTCTTTGTTACGAGTAGGCTCTACTCAACATGTGTTTAAGGGCTGATATTGATCTTTTTTATCTTTAATTATGACGTTTCAATACACTGCCACATTTAGACAATAATATTTAATAAATTCTTCACAGAGAGCAATATTGATGACATTCCTTGTGATTGTTTAGGCCTTAAAAGGCCCTAAGCACCTGGTTTTTGTTTTTAAATGTTCTTCTTTGCTCGCATAAAGATTACTGAGTAAAAACAGTTCATATTTTGACAGTTACATTTTGGATTTGATGGATATCAATGGCATTGTAATATCCAGGTCATCTGCCTTAAACTCGACTTGGGTTTGATTTCCAGCTCACAGAAGAATTCCTTTTACGTCACAGTGACATAGTTGAATTCCTAATTATGCTCTCAACTTCTAAATTATATGATTATATTGCGTCCCAACAAAATTGTTTTACTTGCATTAACTCTAGATTTAGCTAAAATGATTCCCTTTCCTGAGGAAAGAGATAATTGCTAGTTTTTTTCATAATTCAATTATTCATAGAGGAACATAATCTCTATAATTATTAGGTCATTATTATGGTCTACATCATGTAATCTTTGTCTCAGAGCTCATTCTCATTTCACTAAATTAAGTAAGACTGGGTATTCCCTGTCATGTTAGTACAGCTCAGCTTCTCTGCACTGCTAACTCCTAGTATGCAAAGTCCTACCAACACACAATATATTTCAACATATTGTCTTTCAATTTTATTATTTTAATTCAATAAACCATCACTGTGTTTCTTCCTCTCATACAGTAAATGCATCAACTTTTTCAAACTTATCCTAAAACATCCTTTTACATATTTAGCATGAGCTAAATACGTTTTGGGGGAAGAAAGCTTACACCACCTGATTGCATTTTTGTCATCATATTAACATTGATATTAACATCTAAACAGTGATATTATTGATTTATGTTCAATGTGTTTTCACAGCTCAAGGCAGCTTTATTTCTACAGCACATTTCAGCAACAAGGCAATACAAATTAGTTAAAAAGAATATCAAATTAAAACAAGATAAAATATAATAAGACATGTATAACGTACAAGAATAATAGTTATAGTGCAGTGTAAGAAATTAACAAATACTAAAGGGCATTGTCAAATAAAAAAGGTCAGTTTTCTCTTCAATATCCACTCATGACAGCTAAAGCATAATTGGGATATTGACAATTACTCTAAATTTGAGGCTGTTGGGCTCATGGTGAGTACGTCATGGTTTTGGTTAGGCAACTAAATAGGTAAATGTTAAACAAAGGTTATGGTCATGGTAAAACATTGAATATTAAACACTGTACAAGTATTTTCACTTGAACAAAAGGCATGTTGTACTCCAATGTCAAAATCAATAACTTATGATTTTAAAAATTACACACTACTTCCTTTGGTACTGAATGTTGCAATTGATAATAATGGATTACATCTCCATGCCATTTAACCCTTTAATTTGAAAGAGACAAATTAGGATTCTGGAAAGGTGAAAAGCTACTGAATAGCATTATTCAGACTAGAATAACTGCATTATAAGGGGGAAATAATACA
The DNA here is from genome assembly GCA_026937815.1 of Etheostoma perlongum. Lineage (NCBI taxonomy): Eukaryota > Metazoa > Chordata > Actinopteri > Perciformes > Percidae > Etheostoma > Etheostoma perlongum. The sequence continues at coordinate 27,985,424 of CM049373.1, read as the reverse complement.
CTTTAAACTAAATATGTCATTTTTTGAATTGTTAAAATACAATAAAATGCCAAAAGTAAAATCAAGTCAGTTGTTTATTTTTTTCCCTTTATGAAAATACTTAGTACAGCACTTTGATTTTGCTTTGAAAGCTGTGTTGCATTTCCATTATTAGCAGTTATGAAAGTAAAATTGAAAGGGCTCTTTGTGTTGTCCAGAATATGCTGAAATGTACAGTGTGTTGATTAAAAGAGAAAAAAATGTATCTTGCTTAATTTGTTTTAAAATTGAATACATTTTGAGTCTGACCTGGATCAATTCTGACATTTATGGCTCAGTCCGGGCAATGTTATGAAACAGTTTTAGGGAGTTTGGCCATCTTAATACATTACCATTACATGATTGTAAGAGTATGTTTTAACATGCAATTAATATAAATGTTATTTTATGTTTTGAGTCACTCAAATTGTACATATTTCTTTAGAACAGCAGTGCCAGTTTTGCCATTTGCAACTCGATTCCGGCAATGTCATCGGTCATATTGGACAATTTTCTATTTTTTGTTTTTTATACTTTATTGCAATGTTCTTTCACCCCCTTCCAGACAGTTGTTAACACTTCTAAGTCCATTTCACATTTCCTTTTTATACATGTACAAAGACATTAATATCTAATAAATAATAACTGCAAAATGCCAAAACAAAACCAGAAAATGAAATATCAAGAAGAGTATAAATCAAAAAATAACTTAATATGACACTTGATTGAGAATTAATAAATATTATATATAAAATAAATATTACAAAAACTCACTATTGTAGAAAATAATGTAAAAGAAAAATGAGAAAAAAAAATTTGAATGATCATCAGAAGGAAAAGAGTCCTTAACTACAAACCTTCAGACACATCACAGTCAAAATACTGGAGGGAGTTTGCCTGGAAAGGGAGCATTAAATACTTTATTACGCCATAAATATGGGAAATATTACCCCTTAGATGGGATTAGTTGCAGGAGAGGATGTGGGGAACAAATAGCAAACTATATACACACATTCTTCACATGTTCAATATTAAAAGCCTTTTGGGAAGAGTTCAAGAAAGCTCTAAAGTATATTCTAAAGTATATTTTTGATTTAGAAGGACCTCTAAAACATGAAAATCCTTTGTGCAACCTTCAAGAAATTATACTTTTAGAAGACATGCATCTTTTTATACGTGTGACTGCCATGAAGCAGGTGACAAGGACATGGGAACAGCCAAATCCACCAAATTAAATTCATGGCTATCAACAATAGAGCAAACTTTATACATGGAAAAATGAACCTTTACAATCAGAGATCACACATACAAATGGAAGAAGAAAAGAAAAAAGAAGAAAATCTGTAAAATAAAATATCCCTTGTTGTAAGGTACTCCCCAATACCCAGTCTTCTATACCCCCCCCCCCCACACACACACACACACAATTTTCAAGGCATTCATGGGGGTGAAGTATGTCCACCGAATCTTTTCTTCTAATTTGGTGAACTTTGACATGTAAATCTGCAGTGATGTAGCCACAGCTGAGGAGAGATCATAGAGGACACTATCGTAGTTTATTATCTGTGTTGCACCATCAACTTTTACTTAATGCCTCTATAATTCATTTTTCTTTTAATTAACATGGTATCAAACAATGTAAAAACAATGTGAAGTGGGTTACAGCTCATTGTTTTGCTATCTGCCGCCCAATTTTACTGTTTGGGATCACTCACCGCTCTCATGGTGTTGTTTTTAGGCCACAGCAGGCAAAAAGCTCTAAAAACTCACTGAAACTGCTTTATTCAGTGTTTTACTGTTTCAAATCACCCGGTCTGTTTCTTTGTAGAGGAGGAGACATCAGCGCATTATTCGGCTTGCAAGGAAAACTCCTGAACGATGAACACTAAAGCATTCCTAACTGGAAGAAACCGACTGCAAATTGAGAAACCCCGAGCTGCAGAAAATTTTGTATATAGTATGTTTAACCAAGGTTTTTTTTGTAAACATGTTTTTTTAATCCATATATTTACGAAATACATAAGAAAGGGTGTGGGGGACTGAGACGCGGCCTTCATCTGGTTCTGTTACGGCCCTGGTCTAGCCTGTCTCAGGTTGAGGATTTGCTGTCATTTCATGTCATACAGTACATACAGGACTGTATGGACTGGAAAAGTGGGATATGTGGGCCACAGTTGGGTCATATGTAATTTAGCTTCTGTAAAAAAAAAAATTGTAATTCACTTCACCCTCAGCCCTGCAAATTCCTTCACACGTGAAAAACCAAAAGCCTTTGCCATAACTGGTCTCTCCAGATGTAATAGGCTACTTGAAAAGACGTCCTTCTCGCTTCCCATCAAGATTCATTTCCCCTTCTCTCCTTGTCTCTGTCTATCCCTTTGGCTTTCGAGTAGTTGCAAAGGCTCTTCTGGATGTTAAATACAGCTTTCATTTCAGCCAGTTCCTGCTGTAATGAAACTGTAATAATGCCCATTCACCGCTGTCAGCCCTGCCAGAACAAACCCATTGACCTGGAGGTAGTGCATGGCATGAAGGCCCTGTCCCTCCAGTGCTGAGCGATAGAGAGATACATGGGATGAGAGAGAAGAAGAAAACAAGAGAGAGAGAGATTTCAACCCAAATACCACCCACATCTTCATATCTTATTTCTCATCCACCGCCCCCCACCCATCCTCTCCACTTTTCTCTTCTTTCCCTTTACACAGCTCTCCAACTCGTCTTCTTTTTCAAAACATACAGATGAAAATACACATACTAAGTCTTTATATGGGTGCATGTGTGCACGTGGATATGTATGTGTTTATTTTGCTCATGCTGAACTATGTGAGCAGTGGTAGCAGTTAAGTGAGGGAGTGATATTTTCCATGTACAAGGGCAGGACTATCCATTTCAAATTGGAATAGCTGCTTCCTGTTCCATAATCATTTCCACCTTGGCCACAGCAACTGTTTCTCTGTGCTACTGTATGCAGAGGCTCCCTCAGTTAAACTGCATACATTGTACAGTAACCGCGTTAAAGGGGGAAATTCCATTCATTCATTCATAAAGCTGATAAAAGACAACAGGAGTTCTCAGGGTCTTGGTTATTAATCTTACATTACACAAGTTGGATAATTAGCGGCCATTTTGATTAACTGAGCATTAGATGTGGTTCAGGGTTGGACCAGTGTTTCTGTTTGTCAATGTGCGGTAATAATGGGCTATATAGAATGAGATATCGGCTGAGAGGTTGCTGCTGTGTACCATAGCTACAGTATTGATAAAGTGTTTAAAACATGATATTATTATTACGTTATCTATTTATTCATCACACTGTTGTTCAGTAATGTTGGGCTGTTGTTTGTTAGTTAGTTATTATTTAGGTAGTTTATTTTGTGTAAATTCATTTCAAAAGGTAGTAATTCATCCCTGTGTGTTTCCCTTGGCATTGAGCTACAGTAGTTGTGTTTATTATTTAAGGATTTATTAAAGGCCCATACCACTGTTTTTTATACAAAGTTGCCCATTTAACATTCAAAATTTTTTTAAAGATCCCCTACAGACAAAACACTTCGCTTTGAGTAACAGTTTGTGTCTATATACTTTTTCCACAAAAAGTAAACTCCATTGTTAAAAGTTCTAAAAATTAGATCTTTTTCTTCTCCCTCCCAAAACTCCAGAGTCTATGAAAATGCAAATGTTGTAAGTTTCACAAGTCCTACTTTCCTGGAAAGTCCATCTTTAGTGTATGTGCACTGGAGGCTTGCATGCCCCCATAACAATTGGCTTTGCAATCATATTTGAGTGGGGGGGTGACTTGAACCTTTTTGTTTTTGAACCCTTTCTACGTGGTTGGTTTTTAAGTGTGTTTCCAACCTTGCAGGTTGCAATTGGCTTCCATTAATGAATTTATTTTAAATATATTTAATTAAAAAAAGAAAGAACAAAAAGACAGTTAACTGAAGATCCACTTACTACGAAATGTATTGAGTTCTGAGTTTAAAGTCAGAACTCAAATACATTTTTCACATGTGGCCCTAATCCATTTCCGTAACTTACAGTACAGGTTTTCTCTTGAGATTTCGACCCATCAGGTTACTTTTGATGAATCTCACTGTGACAGCTGGTTGAATCAGCTTGACTTGCCTCAGTTATCAGCAGAGGAATCAGCTAGCTTGGACAGGTTGATTGCTATTGAGGAATTAAGGGTGACAGTACAGATGCATAATTAGTGAACCCTGACCAAACAGGATTTATAAAAACGAGACTAGCAGCAGATAATGTTAGACGCCTTCTCCACATTGTTGATGCGGCAGAGGACAGTATGAATGTCACTTCTCTCTCTTGCACAATGAAAGCCTTTGACAGACTTGAGTGGCCATTTTATGGTCAGTCTTAGAGGTGATGGGCTTGGGTAACACTTTCATCCTCCCGCCAAGGCTGCCCCTTGATTCCTGCTTTATTTGTCAATTCTCTAGAGCCACTGGCTCAAGCCATTCACCAATAGATTATAGTGTCACCAATATGCATTCATGTTTTGGTCTTTTTAGAAAACCCATCTCAGTCTCTTTCTCACCTTCTATCATTATGCAAGTTGTATGGAAGCTTGTCAGGCTTTAAATTGAACTCAAAGTCTGCACTACTTCATTTAAATGGCCTGAAATTAAACCATCTCTGCTAACATCCCCATTCTTCAGTTCAGATATTTAGGCATTGAGGGTTTTCCCTGCTTAAACCAAATTGTTAAACATAAATATTCTTTTGCTCTTAACAATGTTTTGAAAAATATGGAAAAATGGATGGGTGTCCCCGTGTCGATTCAAGCCCATATCTCAGTGGTTAAAATGAATGTGTTACCCACGATTCATTTTGTTAGCTCTATGCTACCTCTCTCCCCTCCTGCTGGCTATTGGCGTAAATTACAATCCGCGGTATCTAAATGTATCTGGAAAGGCAAACGGCCGCGACTTAAGATGTCTATTCTACAGAGGAGGAAAGAGGATGTTGGCCTCTCAGTAACCAACTTTAAACATTATTTTTGGTCCTTCATATTGTGGCCCCTCTTCTCTAGGTTGATCAGATGCGTCTGTTTGCTGGCCTAACCTAGAAAGTGCTATGACAGAGCCTTGGTCATCCATGACGTTCTTTTTGCTAATGTTTCTAATAATCAGTGCCAGCTATGCTTTGGCCTCATTATCTCACATCTTATCAATACTTATAGATTGGCTGAAACATACTTCCATATAGCTTGGAAGGCAGATAACAGCCCCACAATGGGAATAAAGGGGAGTTCATTGTCTAAAAGGCATTTTTAGCGAGGTTGGATTGTTACCTTTTCTGACTTGCAGAATGCATGCAATCTACCACGTTTCTCTTTTTTCTTTTACCTACAATTAAGATCAGCACTTGAGGCATACAGTGTCCCTTGGCAGAGGCCTTTGCCCATCCATCCCAAGTTATTTACTGTGCAGCCTAAAAACTGTGGTATGGTACTGTAGGCTTTATCAGTTCTTAGTGATATCTGGCCGCTCTGCCCTATCAAGCAATCCAGACAATCAGCAGAATCACTACAATTTCATTCATGGGACATATCTCACCCCTGTGAAAATGCACCAAATGAAAATAATTAACAGCCCTGTATGCACTTTCTACCCAATAAAAGCACAAGGTTTATATCTATATATTTTAAGTATATCACAGACAAAGTTATCATTTCAATTAGAATAAATGTCAGACATCAGAACATGCTGCAAAGCATCTGTCTTCCTATCATATTTGATCACCCAGTTTAATGGATTATACTGTATGTATTCATTTATGAATTCATACAGTATATTATAATAATATGTATTTTTTAAGTAATTTAGAAACCTGTTCATCAGCAGCTGAATTGAAAAGAATGATACATACAGAAAAGGAATTTATTTCTGCTGCAGAATCTCTGTAAGAATGGTCCTTTAAGTCTTTCTTAGAATATAAAATAATTTAAAATAATTTGCTGTTATCCATCCTGACGTGAAAAATAAAAACAGCATCACAGAATATTGTTGGTTCAGATGTGAGGTATCAGTATTGCCCTTTATAAACCCATATGAGCTGGATCTTGATGTTGACATGTGATTTGAGGAGAAGCAGCTCTTTGGGGTTTTACCTCACTTCATTTGACGTCAACGCTCTCTGCTTCCAAAGGTTAACAGGAGGCCTGACCTCTCTGTCCAACCTCTCTCCCTCTATTTCTCCCTCGCTGAAGTCAGATCCCTTCATGATAAATGACAGTAGTAGCGGATTAGAGCCCACTGTTGCCATAGAAACCAGAAAGCAGATCTTTGTGCTATTGTGTTTTCTCTCTATCTTTCTGTCTCTCTCTCTCTGCTGGAAAATGACAGTCAAATCTGAACTCCGTCACCCCCCTTCCTACCTCCCTCCCCTCTCTCCCACTCTCCTTTCTCACCCACTCTCAGTTCTTCTCTCCTCTCTCTGTGATACTGCTTTTTTCCCCCTTCTCACACCCTCCTTCCCCATTTTTTTTTTTAAACTTTGGCTCTTCGTCTCTCTCTTACCCTTCCCTTCCCTCCTTCCTCCGTACTACCTCAGCCCCCATGCTGCTTCTTCTCAAAGCTTAATCTGCACTCGCTGAGCCGCAGAGTGCTACACATGCAGAAAGCAGGGTCACGTTGAGTTTATGCTTGTGTCTGCGTGTTGTTTGCCGCCGTCATATCTGTGGAATGGGGCTGGGTTGAACTACAAGTGATTATATGACGAATGGAGGATGGAATAATGCACCCCCACCACTCAACCCCATTTCCCCAACCTCCTAACCCTCCAGCTGCCAATGCTATTGTCATGTGTGTGCTCCTTCTACTGGTTCCTCCATCCAGAACATCCTGATGGGGTCCATGTCACTTTTAAGTTTCAGGGGGAACTTTGAGTGTTCTTTCCAGCAGCAAATAATGTCTCATCAAAGCCGGGATTAAAAGGTTCTTTTCTCCTCTTCGTCTTTTTTTTCATGGAGGAGCAGCTTTGGTTGCTGGGAGATTTAAGCTTATTAGCTTTAAGAGCAGGGGAAGGGAGTTTTTAACTGATGTATGGCAGACTTCAAAGATGGTTTAATCTGTCAGTACACATGCCCTGTACAGGCTATTTATACTGGGAAGCCGTGTTTCTTCCAAATGACTTCCTCTAGCTATACCCACCGTAGCTCGGGGTTTTCTGTTTGTTAGAATGTCTAGACAGCTGAGATGGCTCTTCTTTGCACATTAACACTATTTCCCCTAGCTAAAAGAGTTTTTTTGAGCTGCTGTGAAGGATGAAAGTACAATGTGTTTGAAATATTCGATTGTTTTGTAAAATGTACTGTATTGTTACAGCCTTTTGCACAATTGCCACTGAGTTCTGCCAGTGTAAGCGGGAAGTTTAAAGGCAAAAAGGGAATTGAAGCAGCTGTTTTTTTACATCCCTCGTAAACTTGTACCCCTTGTACCCCGTTTTCTATATTTTAATTCCAAGTTCAGCTGTTGTTTTACCCTGTCACAATATTAAGACGAGTGTCATTTTCACTTCCCGTATTTGTTCCTGATCACCACAAAGAGCCGATATCACCATGATTGCTAGCCTTCATTATGGATTAGAAATGCATTTACAATCAATCCCTGTTAATACACAGCCCTGATTCATCTTTTCATAGCAGGAGGCCTTTAATGATCACTTTCATGAAAGATTATGGAGTTATACTCTGGATTAGTGTGAAGATTCAGGTGCAGAGTTGATTGCAAGGTTCATTGGCTTTGCAAAAACGTGTGGTTATGGTTTGACTTCTTGGGGGGGCAAGGTAGAGGCTGGGGTGTGGCCTTGACCAACTGCCACTACCTCATAAGGGGCAAGATTACAGATCAGCCCATCTGAGCTTTCATTTTTTCAAAGGCAGAGCAGGATATCCAGGGCTTGGTTTACACAAGGTCAAGGGTGTGGTTCAAACAGTGCATGGCCTTATGCACACTGACTGAAACCAATTGAATCTAGCAGTGAGTTGAAAGCAATACTAAGGCTCTTATTGTCACCGTCCACATGGATATTAAAATCACCTACAATAAGTATTTTGTCTGATTTAAGGACTACACCTGATAAAAACTCATAAAAATTCAGAATATGGTCCTGGAGCTCGGTAGATAACAACAAATATCATTGGCTGTAATGTTTTCCATGACGGATGTTAAAAGTTAAAAACAAGGCTTTCAAACAAGTTATAATTTTGTTTAGGTTTAGGATTAATTAACAAGCTTGAATCAAAGATGGCTGCAACTCCTCCGTATGCACAAAGTGTCTCAACATTAATTTTAGTGATCTCCGATTTGCGTAATCGGGGATCATTACCACATACATGAAGTATGAGCTTACAGTATTTACAGTTATCTTAGCCAGCAGCTTTAGATGGGATTCTATATCGCCTGCTCTGGCCGCAGGAACACACACGACCGCGGCTGCCGGAGCCGCCAACTTCACGCTCCGCAGTATAGCGCTCCCAATAACCAGAGTTCCCCTTCGAGGGGGAACTCGAACTGCGTCGGTTACGACACTATGGGAACGCCTTTAGTGTCGTAACCGACGCAGTGTCTCGTTCCCCTATCTCGGGGATTCGGGGTTACATACGTAACCCGAGACGTTCCCCTTCGAGGGGAACTTGAACTGCGTCGGTTACGACACTAAAGGCGTTCCCATAGCGTCGTAACCGACGCAGTGTCTCGTTCCCCTATCTTGGGGAACCGGGGTTACATACGTAACCCGAGACATTTGCTTCTCAGCCAATGTGTTACTAAGTGGGGAGAAACTGTTACAAAGGCGAAGATGTTGGCGGCCAGCCATTGGCTCCGATTTGGTCAATTTCGGACAGTAACCCACTCTTCTGGGTCTGCCGGGGGACTGCTAACAGAAGCTACAGTATGTTGGCATGGATTCCATGGTGCTGAGCCATGCCTCAAACTCACTAATGCTCACCTCCCGGGTCAGCGAAGATACTACATGTTTTACATGTACCGTTATAACTAAAGGAGGCAAAGGAATAGCTAAACATTTGACACACTGAGCAAGAGAGAGCAGGAGAGGGACAGGAATTAGCCATTGCTAACGGATAAGCTGGAGTAACTAACAGTGTTCTAACAATTGAGATAAGCAAATGAGTCTCTGTAGGATAATGAAACTATAAGTGCTTGGGTATAACTAGTGTTTAAATACAATCAGGCACTTAGCCACCACATTTTGGTAATTTCTGTGTTGAGTAAGTTTTTGCTGGAGCAGAAAAGTACTGCCGTGAATTAAACAAATGCTTATGCCTATGCCCTGTTGATGCGGGCTCCAAGCAAAGCAAGTGTAGTTTAATGCACAATACTTATCTCCAATTCCAGGTACTTAGCCACCAGATTTAAACAATAAAGCAGAGTTCAGTAAGTTTTTGCAGGAGCAGAAAAAATAGCATCCGTGAGATTAGAGCACCGGAAATGAGACAACACGCTTACCGTAAACGATTGAACGTCAAACGTAATTTAGTCCAAAACGTTGACTTTGCACAGAAGCCTTGAAATCTGTTTACGGATATAATATTTTCTATGGGAATAAACCCTTTACATTAAAAAAAACCTGAAGCCTTTCCTCAGACAATGATCTGGAGTTCTATTCTTGAATTGCTGTGTGAGATAGCATGAACTTTACTTATTTAACATTAAGTGTGACATTGTGATTTCATGCGTCTGACAGACTTTGTGTGAGTGTACGTGTCACATGTCTATGAAGAGCTGTTAAGTGCTCTGGAAATAGAATGCCGTCTTCATCCACCCACCCATCTATCTCTCTCTCTCACACACGCACACACGCTCACACACACATACACATGCATGCACACGCGCACACATTCACGCACTCTCTCTCTCTCTCACACACACACACACACACACACACACTCAGTTTTGTTTCTACTATCTGATTAACCTTACATTAGTATGTTGTATGTCTACTTTAAACTTTCACTCTAGTGAAATCTTTTACCACTCTCAGGTACCACTCTCATCATAGGTACTCATCTCTCATTTCTGGGGCTGGCTCATAGTTTTCTTTGCCAAACACTTTAGTATGAAGTATGCGACGTACTCATAAGAGCCTAATATTACCAAGACATTCATTTAATAGTTCCAATAGTTGGAAGTTTACAGTTTTTTTACAATCACTTTTTCAGAACCTTAATGTAATTTTTTCAAAACTCTAGACACAAAACTCACAACCAATGATCAATATTCACATTTCTTTCTATATTTCACATTCACATTCACATTTCTTTCTATATTTATATTCTTTCTATATTTATATATATACATATATATATATATATATATATATATATATATATATATGTATATATATATATATATATATATATATATATATATATATATATATATATAAATATATTTGTATTGTACCACATTGTTTGCCATGTCCAAAGGTTTTTTCCAAGATGGTTGGCTAATTGCGATGCAGATGAAAACCTGTGGCCAAATCCACATGACAGAGTTGATGAAGATGTTTTTTTGCTTTTTACAATACAAGCAAGTTGAGGAACACTGCATTTTCTGTTTTACAGTAGTGTATTTTCTTTTCTATTTCTTAGCTAGTTATTTAACTTTGATTCAAATAAATCTATGCTGTGATTGTACTGTATTGTTTTTCATCAATACCTTTCAGATTGTGTTCATTGATTCCACTGTGTCTGTAGTATTCTCTTTACTACTGCAGTGCTTTCACAGGGATGTATTTTCATCTAGTACCATCATGAAACATGTTTCACCTATTTTGTACTACACTGTTGATTGTATGAACATTGATGCAGTGAAACAATGGGTAGCTTGTGTGTGGGTGATTTAAAGTAACGTTTCAATGGTATTTCACAATAAATAAGTTTTTTGAACTAATGATTGTGCAAGTGCAAGATTTCCTTAAAGATATGAATGCACAATGCAATGTTTTGAACATTGGACAGCCTGTGTTACAAGTGATGACCGTTTTGAGTTTTGTGTCTAAAATTTTCAAAAATGACATCAAAGTTCTGAAATTAGTAGTAAAGTGATTGTAAAAAACTGTTGTATAGTAGCGCTAAAGAAAGTATGTTATGGAACAAAAATGATTGTTACTATTATTCTTATTTCTCATAAGAATACCCTACCCTGCTTTAATGATATGTTAGAAGAAACACTGCAGTATCCTCTACATAACATTTCCAAATAATATATTCGTGGTGAACATAACAAAATGGTGAAAATACAGACATTTCTCAGTAATTTTCTTTATACAGAGCTGCTGAATAAACAGCGTATTGCTGCGACCATGACAGAAATATTCTGCTCAGTTCTAAAAACAATTCTTTACTAAATATGTAATGATGATGACATATTTTCTAGACTCACACACACACTTGTCACCTATGCATTGGTTTATTTGGTCATCACCACTGCAGAGAACCACTGTCACAGTCATTAAAAACAAATGAACTGCATTATCCTATTCACTAATGAGACAAGTGAAAACAAGCCTGCTATTGCTCCTAAGAACTAAGTAGTAGAAATTATTAAAGTGCCTTGTGAACAATTAAACTGAACATGGACTAACTGTAATGTAAATCTGTGTGTTGGTCTCTAACAAAGGAAAAGTTACTGTATATGCCAAGAGTTTCCTGACTAAACTACCTTTCTTATCATGGTCAAATCACATTAGCCTCTATATTCAAATATATAGCGTTGGTTCTATAGCTGCGGTCTACATCTCATTTCCCTGAAAACCAGTGGGAGGACTCTAACAAGCAGAGGTGCCACACAGTGACTGAGTTATGCGGCAAGGTGGCATATGGTGTCTCAGAAGGTGTGAGACCAGATTTAGCTCCTCCATATCTGATGGCTGCTCCGGTGGGGGTTAGGGGTGGGGAAGAAGACCTCGGTAATAGCTTTGTTTAACAGAATGTATAACATATAGTGTCCTGGCTGCTCAGTGGGCTTAAGACATACAGACATACATTTGTCTCTGACATTATTAAGAAAAACTCAAACTCATTCTTAAATACTAAAATAGTAAGATAGAGGACATTTGGCAGCAAGGATGGAGAAAGAGGCCGAGAAGGGGTGGATAAAGAAGAAAAAGTCCTTCAGGGAAAAGGGAGGTGCAGTGAAATTATGTTAATCAAGGGCAGCACTGCAGCACCTGCCCAACATTTCCCTTAACTCTTTGTGGTCTGGCAAAACTCAACAGACTTTGTTTGGGACACAGGTTACTTCAGGTAGGCTGAACAATAAATAAACGCCAGTTGTTTTCATTATTTCTGAGAGTATTTCTTTCCGATTATCTATAAAGTAATGTTCAATTATATTCTATATATTTCAGTAAAAAATAAATTCATTTTGTGTTAAAGAGGTTTGTGAGAGGCCGTGAGCCTCGGCTATCATCTAAGCACCCCCTATAGATCACTTAGGCAACATACAGATTTGTAAGGCATAATGGATTCTCAATTGAAAAACTTGGGAGACTTAAGGGGCCAGCATGCTTCTTCAGAAGTACTTCATGGTCGAATAGCTTTGGAAACTCCCTCCCCCTCATCTTTCCACTGTCAGATTAGGGGCTGTGTCCGACTTTCCAAAACCAATCATCCGACATTCACACTTATTTCACATTGCGATTTGCCAGCATTGCAGACAAAAGAAAGGAGTCAGAACTTTCTTTTTTGAATACTTCTGTCACCTGCAAAGCTATGAACAGGCTCGTCGAGATGAACCAGGTCTGCGCAGAATCGTTCACCGGCGATCGCCGCCCAATGCATGTCGGTTAGATTTGTGTCCGACTAGATCCCGACTTGCTCTGACGTCATGCACACGAAGGAACAAGGCGGACGCAGGTTTGACAGCGCAGCGCAGTTGCTTTTCACCGACTGCAAGACCCAGGCGGGTTTATATGCAACATGATGACGTTTCATATAAACTTTGTATTGTTTTTTGATTTTAATTGCTATTTGTTTGAATTAAAGGCTTATTCTGTACAAACTATGTGTTGTGTGGCTGATAGTTACCTTCAGAAGTCAGAGAGACTAAATCCGTTCAGTTTACAGATCATCTACAGTGTGTTGTTAATTAAAATCAGCAACAGATTGCATGTAGAGCATTTTGACAGCGACTCTGTCATAATTTAAAAAAACAACTGGAGACTGAAGGCTGCAAGAAATGGCTGTAATCTGTCCGATTTTGACAGCAGATTTTTATCAACGCCCCCGGCTGCTACCGCCTGCTCTCGTCCACTTTACAAGCGAGGTGCAGTTCATCTCGAACAAGCCCAATGTTTTCAAGGAGAGACTGTCTAAAAATGTGAGCCATTATTTCGATATGAGCTATGCACTCGGTCTTTAAGTTTAGCTGTTCAGAACAACTATAACCACTTTTGATTTTCTGACGTGGTTGGACAATATTAACATTACTGTGACTTGTTAGTGCTGAACAAGCATAGTCAAACCCTTACAAGCTAACCAAATAACTTAAAGGGATACTTTGCCGATACTTTGTATCATAATAATGTTGGTAGTATGTGTAAAAGAACAATGTTGAACTTCCTTCCATCTTACCAGTGACCAGATCTCCCACAGGCCAGCAAAAAAACTGCATATTGACACAAAAAGTAGCCTATATGTAGAGACAGCCACCCCTCTCTCTCTCGTTCTCAAATTTAGACTGAACTCAGATTAAACTGTAAAACTAGACCGTGCAAATATAAACCAAGATTTGGTAACTGTATTGCCTATTTCTTGCCTAAAATGTTTTAGACATGTTTTAAAATATTGTATATGTTTTTTTTTTTAAATATATTTTAGAGCATTGTTCAGCTGAAAAACGATTTTGTGAATTCATTTGTAAACAGGAAATGGGCACCATGCTGTTCCCTGTATTGCAAAAAAACGGACACTGAAAAAACTTTTCACACTCAGTTCACATAATTTTATATATATATATATATATATATAAATAATATATAATTCTTAAAATTAGACTGCGCTGATTAAATATAAACAAAGATTCTTTTACCGCGTTGCATAATTCTCAGGCGCGATTTGTTTCAACTGTGTCCTCAGATCTCTAAAGCATCTGCAGACAGAGCTGGGATATAAACACTTGTTCATTTTTAGAGTTTTTTTTCAATTGTTTCTGTGGTCAGTGTAGAGGTTTGTTAGTTTGTTTGTTGATTTGTTGGTTTGTTTGTCTTTCAGCAGGATTACAGAAAAACTACTGGCCCCCATCTATCTATCTATCTATCTATCTATCTATCTATCTATCTATCTATCTATCTATAATAGGGAAGTATAAAATTCACATCAGTGCAACACATCTTTCACAACAGTGAACCTGCAAATAACAAGATATACCATATGTCATGTGCCACAGTCAGTGTGAGCAGCCATCCCTTAGATAAAGTATTCACATGTGAATTGGGGCGGCGTCTAGCTCCCCCAGTGAGTTCGCCCCATGTTGGCTGAGTCCTCCAGCAGCCCGGGTTCGAATCTGACCTGTGGCCCTTTGTTGCGTGTCATCCCCCCATCTCTCTCCCCCTTTCATGTCTAGCCACTGTCACTTTGATAAAGGGAAAAGCCCCAAAAAATATCTTTAAAAAAAAAAAACATAAATCAGTGACAGTCTATTATAACTCTACAGAATCAGGAATTTTAGTGTTATATTTATAGTGTGTGTGCGTGTGTGTGTGTGTGTGTGTGTACTATTATGAGTAACACCTGGGTTCTTAGCCTAAATATGTCGTTTTTCCACTCTGAAAGGGACTATATTCATAGACTTTCAAGAAATAGCTTTCCATATTTCTATACAGTACAGCGATTACAATGGTTTTACCATATCATCAACATCACAAAAGATGAATGTTGGAAATGAAGGTCAAGTATATGTCTGTGTGTGTGTGTGTGTGTGTGTGTGTGTGTGTGTGTGTGTCTGCGTGTGTGTGCGTGCATGTGTGTGTGTGTGTATACACATTTACAGAACCAGGCTGAGAATGATGTGTGTGGCAATTGGCCTCCTTTTGATCTCGCCCTCTCCCTTGTCCCATTTCAAAAGAATCCCCTAAGAAGAAAAGTGTGTGTGCTGAAGGGGAAGGAAAATAAGGTAGGGGAAGGAAGAAGAAGAGGAGGAGGAGGAGGAGGAGGAGGGGGGTGAGGACCACTGAAGTGTGAAGAGTGTGCAACTTTCTCCCACTGTCTTTCATTACTCTCTTGCCCTAAGAATGCTATTATGTCTGTGGAAAGTGGGAGAATGAGCAGGGCTTCTCTCTCTCTCTCCTCTCTCTCTCTCTCTCTCTCTCTCTCTCTCTCTCTCTCTCTCTCTCTCTCTCTCTCTCTCTCTCTCTCTCTCCTTAGTTTCTTAATATAGGAAGCTGGTTCCCACAGGGTGAACAATACGTTAGCCAAGCGGAGCAGCATTGTCTAAGGGGAGGATTTGGTGGAACTGAAACTATACGACCATACAGGAGCTGCCTATGGCTGCAGGGTACATAGGAGCTCTATAGTACAGATGGAAGAACGACGATACAGCTTTCACAAAATACTATTCTAACTTTACATGTTGAAGCCAACAAAGTTTAAACTAAAGTCCAAAATATACAAGTAATCCATTTAGAGTTTTGTTCTTGTCATTATGAATCATAAAAACTCTCTGTTGTATCTTTCTAAAGGTGTGTTCAAGTGCACAGAATGTCCGCCTTATGTCATTTGCTTAAATTTGACCATGTGTGTTTATTAGCCCCAAACAGCCAATATACCAACTATATTCAGCTGAAGACTGGCAAGCAACAGAGAAAACTGATATATCACCCTGCAAATAGTTTGAAGCTGACAGGTGCCGGTATGTGTTGGGCAGTGTGTAGACACACATGACTGCATACAGACAGATACCTACCTTTGTGCTTATATTGGCAAGAAACCCTAATTATTAATTTCTAATCAAAGTTTCAGTACTAGTTTTAGATAAATGTATTAATGAATGTTAAATCATTTGAAGCTGTTGTATTGTATCATAATTTTCATAGACCTTTATAATGATGTTGAAGCTCTATGATGACTACAATGATCTCAGTATTCACCTTTATTGTAACATAATTTGTATCTTTGGTAGTTGAAAGATTTTAAAATAAACCCTGTATACTCAGTGGAGAGTACCCGTGTGACTTTTACATGGATACAAGTTGTTTATGTGCCTGTAAATTATTTAGAGGCAAGTGGAAATGAAAATAGAATAAGGATGAAATTGTTCACTTGTTCACACAAGTTTGTAATAAAGGCTCAGCTGGGGACTCCAGGAGTGTTGAAGAGGACATGTTGGTGTGTTGGAGACGAGCTATATGATACTCTGTAGCACAAACTGAAAGCTCTTTATAAAGACCAACTCTCTCTTTCTCTTTCTTTCTTTCTTCTCTCTCTCTCTCTCTCTCTCTCTCGGATCACAACAGCCAGATCAGAGATGAGGCAGGGCCAGCCAGTAATAAGCCAGCGGCTGATACACGGAGAGGATCACTGGAGTAGGAAATTACAGATGCTATCAGCCAAGTGCAAGAACATGCCTTTTTTCTACTCCCTTCCTCTCTCCCTCCCTCCCTTCCTCCCCCTTCCTGTGAGTCTTTTGCTCTGCTTTTTCTTCTTCTATGGGCTACTGCACAAACGGCAGTCAGCAAGGTATGCAACTCCCCATTCACAGCAGCCAGCAAGGGGTCCCTCACTTCACAGGATTTTGAACCCCCACTCTTCTAGGTCGCCTCCCCCTGCCAACCCCTCGCGTCCACCTCAAACGCTATCCCGCCCCACACAGTGGATGAGCATGATTTTAAATGTGTGTGTGTTTGTGTGTGTGTTTTCAGCCCTATGACCATAACCTTCAAAACATAAAATGAGTTGATTTTTGTGTAATCATGTCATGTCTTTATGAAGACTGCAGTTCATAGAAACATTAAAATATGTAAAATGTCTAAAGGCAAAAATAAAATAATAAAATCCATTTTGTTTATTTAAGTCTGTACACCTGAGGGTTTGTGGACATTTCCAAAATGAAATGTTCTAACCCTTTCTAAGATATTTTCTGTAACTCTTAAAAGATTTGAAGGTGATTGTTTCTCTGGTTACCTGATCCGATGGGATAAAGAGTGGTACCATTGTACCAGTGCTATCATTATCCAAACAAAGAAAACTAACCAAACTAGTTTGTTTTTTCGTCAGTCTGTTTTCTGAATGACTGCAAACCATAATTGCAAAAATTGCAAAAAAGCGTAACACATTCTCATTACCTCACAGTTAAAAGGAAAGTGAAGTCTGTCAGTGAAACTGCATTTATTTATGGAGCATTATAATTATGGTAAGCAATTGCCCAACTTTAGTGCTGACCTGATACAAGTTCTTATCTCACTTTTAAATTGTTTGTTCCTATTTCCTTAACATGGTGTATAACATGACTAATAAGCCAAATACTGTGCACGCACGCACGCACGCACACACACACACACACACACACACACACACACACACACACACCATCTTTCCCTTTCATACAGTTCCCTCTGTTCTCCTCACTGGCAGATTTCTTCTTTTTTTCAGAGGGGGGGCTGGCACTCCTGTGGCCCTGCAGCTGCATTTTTTGCTTCCTCGCTGGTTCTCAAGGGGCAAATAAAACCCTATTATTTCTTTGAGGGAGGGCTGCATTCAGGCTGTCATGCAGACGCTCAGATGAAACGCAGCGCAGCCACACAGTCACAGGCTGCTGCAGTATGAATGAACAGTGGCCGTTAGAAATCACACCCTCTCAACCAGGTGGCTCTCAGAGGTTTTAACAGACGGGTGAATCTACAAATTTCCAAACTAACAGAATAAACTGTAGAAACTTAAATAAGTGGAATAACTACATATTATTTCTGAGATTTTATCTGGGAAACCCAGGGGTGTTGATGTGCAGAGCAGAGGCATCAAGCTAATTATTCCCCGTCAGAAAGGGCTGCATTGCCTGTTCATCATTACTGTGAGGTATTAAGAATTAGCTTGAAATTCTTCAAATTCATAAATAATGACCATATTATTCAATGTGACATTATCATTAATTATAGGGGAAATGTTTGATTGCCTATAATGAGGGCTCTATCCACCAATAGAGAAGTTGTTACTTCTTTTCTTCAAACAATTAATTACCTGCAGTGGCACTGAATTACAGTAGTGTTTCTATTAATTTAAGAACATTATTCAAATTTGTTAGATAATTTTCAATGACTCATCAGAGGTTTACAGATATCAATAATAGTTGCTTCTCATACTCTATTTCCTGGCTAATCTTACACAGGAATTAATGGCAAAATCTGTGAAAACAGCATACTCTATCCTGATACTTTAAGTTTGAGTTTGTAACTAAGAAAAAACAAAGAGATGATCTCGAGTACAGTGATGAGTGTAATTAAGAAGTTATTTCAACAGTTACCGTAGGATACATGGAAAGTTTGTGAATTAGCTCAGGTAACGTGAAAGAAAATAATGTACCTAATAGTTTTTAGTGGCCACTTTACCATATTACAAGGTCACTTAGTTCATAGGTTTAATTGTCTTAGTTGTGGTTTGTTTAACATTTAACCAATGTTAAACGAGCCAAAACCACCTTATTTGTGAATAAAACCAGTGTGATCACAAGTCCAGGAAGTAGGGAAAGCGCTGAATGGAGGTGAATGGTGGCGATTTATTTGACACTCTCATGGCTGGTTCTTATGTAAGAGCTGCTAAAAAATTCAACTAAATCAAGCACAAGCACAGACATTCAAGCTGATTAAATAGACTTATAGTTGGAATTACGCTGGATGAAGAACTATGATGCAATACATTAAAGATTAAACCAATGTTTTAGATAAATAAATAGCAAACCCAAAGAAAAATAGCAGAAGTAGCAGAAATTATGTCTATGCTGTCTTTTTCCTTTGCTTACTGCACAGGGAAGGTCTTTACTTGAATTGAATCTAATGGGTCATTTTAAATTTGAATTTAAGCATCTTTAAAATCTCATAATCATCAATGTGAGTTCTATTTGTCTGTAGTTCTCGCCTTTAAGTTTGTGCCAGAGTTGTGTTGATAACAGTTTGTGCAGAGAGACTCTGGACGCCCACATACAAGCCGGCAGAACACTGCAGCCGTCTGCCATATGACATGCTGCAGCCGTCTGCGCTTGGTTGCAGACACTGTTTGTTTTTCTAACAGATAGGTGCCGGGGTTGTTTAATGCTCAGCTGAACCACACTGCCTGATACAATCGCTATGTGTGTGTGTGTGTGCGTGTGTGTGTTCAGTGTGTGCATTTAACCAAACCATAAAAGGCCTCATACTACAGACTATTTATATCCAATTGCGGGGAACTACATAAACAGCCTTTGCAGTAGGTGTTCTGTAGCCTTGTTTTTTTTTTTTTAATCTCTCCTGTCTAAATGTGCCTTTCCAACCCACCCACATGAAGATAAGTACAATCACAGACCACTTATCAGTCACTTCAGACCCTGTGGAAACCCACAGGGACTTTATCCAAACAGCCACTTGTCTGCCACACTCATACTACGTCTATTACTGCAGGGATTTTCACACGTTTTCAAAACCACAAATAGATGTATGTGTACATTAGGACACACATGCTGTTTGAAAAGATATCGTTCTCAATTTGTGTTATAATACTTTAAAACTGGGATTAGATTGAGAAATGATTGAGCAAGCTTTCTTATTTCTTATTCTAATATTGCAGAATGATCAGTATTACCTTTTGAGGAACTCATTGGGTTTCATCACAGGGAGCAGGGTTTAAACTTTATTCTGGGGACATTTTATTGGGTCTTTACCCCCCCCCAAAAAAAAAACTCCCTGATCAGAGGGTAGTACTACTTTCTGGAAGTACAGGAACCTTTGGGATGGGGTCTGCAGGGATGACCGCCTCTGATGGGTCATACACACAGCGCGGCTGCTTCACCGACTGACTTCAGTCGTAAAACAAGGAAGCACGCTCATATTGATTTATGATCATTTTAAGACGAGGGGAGAACATTACTCTTTTTAAAAAAGGCAGAGAGAAAGAGAGATTTGCACGAGGCAGGGTCCACGCTGAACAGCCGGCTGCAGACGTGTGTCTCGGGCCGGCTCACGAGCGAGAGAGCACAGCTTGTGACTGAGAGATGAAACCTTTTTCTGATGGTTTCTACGCGGTTACGCTTTGAAGCACAGTTAGACAAAATCTGATGTTGTTGTTTTTTTTAGAAATGGATATCAGATTAAACAGGTGGGCATACTGAACTGCAGGCTGCCGAGCGTGTTTTTCCCCTGCGACAACCAGACTAATCTTTACAGGCCTTTAGGCAGCGGTGGAAACACAGACAATATTTTGCTGAAGAAACCTTCTAGTTCCATAAAAATAGTTCTGTAAACTTTAAAGACCCTAGAACCTTGGGTCGAAAAGCAGCTTTAGTGTGTTGTAATGTTGTGAATCTTGTTAATTTTTTTTATTGTGCATTTGCTTTGTTTCCTTAGTTCCCAGTGTATTAATATTGAACTTGTCGCATCAGGGTGTAGCCCTAGTTCATTCACACAAAAGTATGTTGAACAATATTACACAGTGGCCTCCATACTTCCATACGTCAGTGTGCTCCGTCTGACGTCTCGCGCATGCAGATAAACGCAATAGCGAGACAGACCGCTGGATGGGCTCATAGACAGATATTACTGCCTTTATTAGTTTGGTGAAATATTAGCATAATCAACTGGCGACAAGCAGAAAATATTACGCCATTTAGCTTCACAGACAGTTATCAGTCTAAGCCCTCTCAGTTGCTTGGTGTAAATGGATTTTATTCACAGCAAACCAGCCTTGTATGTTACAGTAACATGCAGAGTGAGCAGTTTGCCTAGCAACAGGCTCTCACACTACAACCTACCTGTAGCTCCTGCCAATTTTGGAATGTGTGTTTCTGCCCTGTGGGAAATTAACTCATGTGAGTGAAGCGCGAAGGGGAGGCATGTGTGTGTGTGTGTGTGTGTGTGTGTGTTATTTGTGCATAAACAATTAATTATGTTGTCTCTGTGATAAATATCACCATCATGATTGCCTTTCCATGCCTGTATCAAATAATTACTAAGCTACCTTAATTTATCGTATATACATTTTCATTTATATTACATTTCCACTTTAATTTTCACATTTTATATTTAATATAATTAGAGAATATTACATATCTGCTACTGATTGTGTAAGTGTTGTTTGTTGATTTGATGACACGCTACACTATTTGTTTTCGACATACTATACTATGACTTTTCTAGATTTTTTTGACATACTATACTATGACTTTTTTAGATTTTTTTGACATTCTATACTATGACTTTTTAGGATTTTTTGACATATACCATGCTATGACTTTTCAAGATGTTTTTCTACATACTGTGGCTTGTTTTTGACAATGATATCATGACTTTTTATGACTTTTTCAACATTCACTGTTTTTTTTTTCAACGCAGTTTACTGTTGCTTTTTTTACTTGCTATACTATGGCTTTTCAGGACTTTTTTTACATACTATTTTATGACTTTTTTTATATACTATACTAGGACTTTTTATAACTTTTTTTGACGTATTATACAATGACTTTTTTTTTCAACATACTATACTATGACTTTTTTTGACTTTTTTTAGACATAGTATACTTTGACTTTTTTAAGTCTCTTTTTGTCATACTATACCATGACTTTTCATGAAGTACCGAAGACCTTTTCTAACTTTTTTCAACATACTATGAAATTACTTTTTCATGACTTTTTGACATACTATACTATGACTTTTAAAATCACTTCTTTTTTGACATACAATACTATTACTGTTTTCAACATGAATGCTTTTGTGGTACACTGGCTCAAGGGTTAGCATGGCTGCCAACAAACTACCAGCAAGTAATTATGTTTTTGACATACTATACCATGACTTTTTTCGATAAACTATACTATGACTTTTTGACTCTGTTCGACATATTATACTATGACTTTTTAGACATAGTCTACTTTGACTTTGTGTGACTTTTGTCGACATACTATATACTTCAACTTTTTATGACTCTTTGACGTATGATTTGCTGGACATTCTTTACTATGACTTTTGTATCACTTTTTAAACATACAGTACTATTACTGTTTTCAACATGAATTCTTGAATTCAAAATCTGAACCAGGTTTGATACCCAGTCCAAGCTTTCACTTTCCACGATGTTTTTATTTACACACAATATTACATTTTGACATACTACTGTATACATTTTTTGGCATACTATTCTACGACTATCTATATTCTATATTCTATATTCATAATATTCTACTGACTGTTATGACATTTTCAATATATTATACTTTTTTCCACTTTTTTTTTCATCCATTCTATACTATCTCTTTTTCAACATGCTTTGACTATATCACTTTTTTGCTATTATGCTAATATGCTATTAATGAATACTTTAGTGCCACTCTGGCTCCGGGGTTAGCACGGTTGCCAACAGGCTACCATCAAGGAATCACTGCAAGCTGTTACCAAGGTTTTACACCAAGTCCATGTTAGGCTCTTGGCTTGACCCAAAACACAGAGACAACCACACGGACAGCAGTTTAAGATATTTATTTCGACTGTCTTGAATGTGCAACAAGGGGTGAGTTTGGGCTGAGTAGCTTCAGGATGAAACTGAAGCACGGGGCAGGCTAGCGGTGGGAAATCCGGGGAAGTACTGAGACTCGAAGCAGGCAGGCTGAGAGAGTCCTGTCTTGACTCACCAAGGGAATCCAGTTGACAGGAAGAGAGCTGTGTAACTTGGAAGACAACAGCTCAGCACATGCAGCAGAGCAACGGCTCAACAGGTCACAGCGGGGAAGAAGCAAAGCAGGTCACAACAGGTAAGTTGCAGGTAAGCAGCAGTTACAGAGCGGGTTCTGCACACAGGAAAACAAGATTACAAATACAAGGCCTTCACAAGAGTAACTAGTAGACGACACTGAGCCAAGTGTAACACATTAGTAATTTAACGCACTGATGCAGTGAACAGCCCCGGGTAGATATACTGCTGAGGTGAGTATGGAATGAGTGGGAATCACTCGTCACACCCCTTCACCTGATCCTCGATGCCACGCCTCTTGCCCCTCCAGGTGAACACGACCACAAACAGAACAAGGAAAAGGACAAACAGGACCCACAACAGTCCAAGCCTACCTTTTTCATGACTTTTTTCAACATTCAATACTATGACTTTGTTATCATTTTTTTAACGTACAATGCTATGACTCTTTTCAAAATACTATGCTATGACTTTTATATCACCTTTTTCAATATACTATAACTTTTTTATCATTTTTTTGACATTGAATACTTAGACTTTTTAATTAGTTTTTAAACACACTTATGTTTGACTTTTTGTGATACACTATACTATGACCTTTTAATAAATTATATCAATATACAACACTATGACTTTTATTACTTTTTTCAACCTACTGTACTATGAATGTTTTTGTCATAATACACTATGACTTTTTTTGATGTTCTATACCATGACTCTTTTTGTCTTTTCCACAATTCCCTTCAACTCCTTAAAACCTTAAAATATTCCACTTTTGTTTGATGCATTATTGGTATTATTCAACATGTCAATGATATTCATACTAAGAAAAATCATTCCCACTTTTTTCAAGTATTCTCACTACTTCCCCTCCTTATGCAATTATGCCAGCAATCCAGTTTTGCAATTTAGCTTTTCAGCATTCACAAGCATTTTCTGCAGGAACAGCACTTTCTACTTTGTTTTGACAGTATGCTGCTATCAAAAAAAGTATCACTTTAAACTTTAAAGCTTTAAACTAAAGTTTCATAATATTAAAGATGTTGGAAGATATTACCAATGTTGTTGTTTTTTATAGAAAAAACGCTGCAAATTCAGACGGCAGCCATCTCAGAAAAACAGTGCAACATCCTAGAGGGATTGTTTACTGAATACGAAGAGGTGTGGCTACAGTGTGAAGAACTCCAGTAGTTCAGTCAGCTGTGAAATACAGAGAAAGTGCAGTATTAAAATCATCAAAATGAGCTCTCAGCAGGTATAGAATAGCCAGACATCTTTTTAATGGATAGATTGGCTGAGGTGGCACCTTGTCTTCTAGCACAATATGACTACTGTACAAAAATGTAATAGCTTCATATTTTTAATTGCTCCTTTCAGTAGCTAATGCAGCTTAACACATTATATTTAATCATTCAGCTTATTTAAATCAATCATGCAGCTCAGTGAAGTTAACTTGATGACCAATTATGATTTTGTGTTGAGTAGCAGGCCAGACGCTCACCCCCCACCAACTGCGGCTCTCCTCGCTTTGGCCCCTTAATAACAATACAAAGCCCTATTTTCTTCACTCTTGCCATTCATACACTTCCTCCTTCTAGTTTCACCTCTCTTTTTTTTACCTCGCTCTCTGCGGCCCATTCCCGCTCTCTCCTTTATTCCTTTATTTGCCCTCACATCAACCCTTCTTATCCCATCTCTCCCTCTGTGCGTCTCCACCCTCTTCATTCGGCTTCCATGCTGAGCCAAGCTGCCGCTATCTTCTTTGCATGAAGGCTCACTGATATTTTCTAAGTGAAGTAGCCTTACACTGTGCAGATTAATAAACCTAGGCCGGATTTTGGAGTTTCCAGGGAAAACTAAATCCTTGGGTAGTCCCAAAAGGAGCATTGACTTGAGCATCACTGCACACAGCATTAGGTTCTCACACATGGCCCTCTTATCTTTTCATAGTGCCACAGAAAAACAGTTAGCCACAAGGTCAAATAAAGGAATTACCCAGTAGGCCTACTCAAATCATTTTTGATAATTAAATTATTAATCAAGCAAAGATATACCAACCATATACTGGTTCCAGCGTCCATAAAAGTGACGATTTTCAGTTTTTTGTCTTTCTGTTCAATGTCATTTTTATTCCACACATTCTATTTCCTTGTCAAAACCTGGCTCCTACATTACCCACAATACAACTCGACTTCAGACAGTTCAGTCGGAGATTTAGGTGTGCTATGTTAGCCTCTAGCCTTGATCAGAGATGAGGAGAGGGCCACAGAGGTCTGGTAAACTCCACACCCCCAGATAATTTTTCATTTTCAAACATGTAATCTGACTCAAGTGACATCACTTTGGATAATTTATCAGATTTCGCACAGCTCCCTCTGGAGCAACAAAAGGCTTTACACAACTTATTTCACATATGCAGCAGTACTCCCCAACTCCTACAAACACACTTTGATGTCTAAAACCAGCGGAGTTCTGCTGTGAGGGCAATGAGTATGACTCACTGGAGAAAGAATGTCAGTTCATCCACCATCAAAATCCCTGGGCTGTTTCTCACCATAATGGTAATAACAATAAATACAAAACTCTAATAATTACACATTTTACATTCAACTAAAATTGATTTATTTGATTACAGCTGTGTAATTAATCAACTGTTTATACACCAGTTACAGAGGTTAAGTATAATAGTTGACTATATAATAAAGGGCAGGTAAAAAGTCCTCACACCTGCCTATACAGTTATATTACAGTGAGTTATCGAGTGTTGTAAACTATTAATTAACAGTTTATAAACATATTATAAATGCCATGGGGGGTTGACATAAAGTTTTACCCCCATAATTAATCAAATTTGGCATTAAGAATGAAATGTAAAATGGATCCAATCAATAAAAAAGGAAAAGGCTGTTGCAGTAAATGCAATGACATTTTTTATGAAATCTGAAAGAAAGGAAATATTTCAAAAAAACAATTATGAACTCAGTGATCATAATCATCACTCATAGATAAAAGAGACACACTTGTGAACACACAGTGGGCAGGATTCATGTGCGCCCACACACACATGAACGAGGGGAGAGCTAAGTGAAGTGAAATAGCCAGTTGTGCCAGCAAGCAGTACTCAAATGATTATGTTATCTATTTAGACAGATCTCCAGGGGGAAATATTTGAAGCCATAAAACTGCCAGTTCTCCCTGTGTGTGTATGTGTGTGTGTGTGTGTTTGTCTGGGTGAGTTGGGTGACATTGCTGAGTCCAATGAGCCGATGGCATCTGAAGGCTATTAGCATTGGGAGAATACATTCCGGTACTGGCCGGCCAATACAAACACTCGGCTCGCCGTAATGAGGCGTGACTAGACTGCTCTGGTTACCATGGAGACCCCCAACAAGCTGGTGTTTCTGTCTCTCTCTTATTTCTCACTTTAAACACCCATTTGGGTGAATCTCATTTGCAGGATGGATTAAGGACGGTGCTTAAGTTGTAACATGTTAGGAAAAGAGCAGTTGTATTTTTTGTCATTTTGTGAAGATTTTTGAAATGCTGATACCCATACGCTGAAGAACATGAAGATACGTCATGTGTTGCATTACTATCCAATGTCTTTCCATTTGATTAAATTCAAGCCCCACTATTTAACTTTTAAAAGCAAAACACATTCTTCCTCTTACAAATGTTGAATTCTTAAACCACGGTGGCCACCATCGCCCACTTCGCCCCGCAGTTGGTCCCTGGGACTAATGGACAGCATGAGTCGCCACCCCGTGTCTAACTCTGTTAATACGTCCTATGGCCCAAAATAGAAGAAACTATATTGCTAGATGTGTTGCATCGCCCACATTGTAAACATCATAAACGTTAACTTATTGTCCAGCTCCAAGCTTACCTGCCAACTGGCAGAGCTGCTGTGGTCTGGGATAATCATTAGCTAAAGTTAGGAGACCTGTGATAGGAGAATGGACATTAATGACTCAATTCACTGACTTTATGACTGCGTTTTACATGGCTTCTGTTACAGTAGCAGTTTACTCAAGCATTTACCATTTTCACTATTGTCATTTGTGGCTACAGTGGCCACTGTTACAATGGTTTACTTAAAAGGCCAGACAAATACAATATCACATTTACCCTCTGAAACAACATTTAAAGCATTGTGGGACATGAAAGACCAACCAAACAAAATGTTAGCCTCTTTTTTTTCTGAATTGACCTTCCTTATTTTTTGAACATATTTTTAATAAATTATGTTTATGAAGACAAGCTTTGCTTACTGTCCTAATGTTTCTTTTTCTTTCTTTTTTTTACAGCTGATAAGCTACAGTTTATTTATGGTGTAGTGAAATTAGGATGCATCCTAAACAGGTGAGACAGACCTTAGATGATTCAAACAGCCCTATTTCCTCCACAGTTTTCACTGGTCTCCTCTAGCATAACTCAGAGACCTCTTACAGGTTCACCTGTTTGGACTCAAACAACGTAGGCCAGATCAGGCCAGGTCAGTGAAGGATTTACTCCGCCAGGTACATTCCACCCTCTTGGCCAATCTTGTGTTTATTTCCAAGGAGGGCTCTCTTTCCCAGGTCTCTCTTGGCCTCAGAGCGAAGGCTCTTGGCTGAGGTCCACGCTGTACAAAGGGCCCGGGCATTCCAGCTGTCTGCCTTTAATCCAGTGTGTCAGCTCGTGTTAATGTTGCAGCGTGAAATCTGAGGGCGCAAAGCGGCGTGGAATATCTACAAGAAAAACACCCTAAGAATTCCTCTGGAAAAGGCCACCGAGCATCAATCCGGCCAGCCGTCAGTCTGCTGGTGGTAGAGTTAATGGGTGGTGAATATAGCAGGTGGAGGTTGATTGTGTGTGTGTTCATAGGTCTCCAAGCTTGCTAGGCAGGTGGTAGAAAGGTAACATTTGGGATTTCTCAATGTAGCTTTCTACCATCCAAGGAGGGTGCTAGTCTGATCAAAAGGAAAAGCGAGGAAAAAGAGGAGCCCATGGACTAATGTGAGACTAAATCAGCATTTCCGCTCTTCCTCATGCACCCCTGCGGTCTGCTCTGACACACAATAGAGGAATGACACGCGTGGACGGTTAATTATCTTAGACACACATATACACTGACACCCACTTCCACACACAGTGTACGTGCATGGACCGTAGACACACACGCAGATGAACATATGCATATTCTGCAACACACATACATCCAAATTTGTACACACACACACACACACACAATAATTCCACACCCTGTCTGTCTGGCTTTCCTCACTTCCACCCAAATCCAGCTCTATTCACCCCAAACTCATTGTCTGGAAATTTCGTGCAAGCAACATCTATTCAGCCACAGCGGAACCATCCATAAACTGTAACTCACACAATTGACTGTGTGTGGGTTTGTGCGTGTGCATGCATAAATATAAGGGGACACTCACAGTCTTTTTTTTTTTGTCCACATTTTATTTAAATTGCATGAATGCAAATAGAATCACCAAACAGCACAAAGACAGACACTAGATAGGTACAGGTGATCAGATTACCTCCTACATGAAGGTGCCGCCCAGGATGTGCTGATGCTCTGCCAACCTTTGCTATGAAAGCAGTATGCAGATTTGGATTTTATCACTTTGTAAAGCAGCTTTGCAGCGTGATTAAGTGTTTTGATCTGCTTGATCTGTTTGAACAGAGTTTTGCATTGTTTCAGTGATGTTAGAGGTTAAAATGTTTACGGTTTTTCAATGCAGTGTAAATCTACTTATTTTAGCTTAGCTTAGCTTAGCTTAGTTTATATACTTATTCCTAGTCATTGACAATTTACATTATCCAACCATACTTGAATTTCAGAATCATCAAAATAAGAAAGGTTTTCTGCTATTCATATTGTTCAGCATTTGTAGCTATGTGTAGCATTTTCCCTTAAATAATACATTCCATTGTTATATATTTTGGAGGAAAAAACATTTTTTCTGAAAGAATTAAGTGAGTGAAAGAATAAATGGGGGAGGAGCAACGTGTGAGAATTGCAGGTGTTGCAGACAGCCTGGCAGAGCTCAAGCTAATTAACTGCTTTATGTACAGATATAGAGTGAGCAGAGTGAGTGCACCACGTCTGTTTTCTGATGACACCACAGTTTGCAACGGCGGTGACTTTTTTTTCTTCTTCTCCAGTAGCCAAAGGGTGAGGTTCTCATTATCACATCAGTGTCATCTTTCTCTGTTTTCATCCAAAATCCAGATCACACCCCTCAGAGAGAGACAGAGGAAGACGCATGCTCGCTCGCACGCACGCACACGCACACACACATGCACACAGACACAGATTGACACAGACACTTACAGACAGACAGACAGACAGACAGACAGACAGACAGACACACATCATTTATTTGTATGCTTGGTCAAACATTGTCAGGGCAGGTGTCCTGCACTGTGTAATGCACACTACCTAACTGCCATCATTTTACCTGACATTTTCAACAGGATGAGTGGCTGGTTATAAAACGGATCTCAAGTAGCTGGTGCAGAGGAGTGCAGGGGGGTTTCATTTCACCCCACAAATGCTCTATTTGAAATGTAACCGTGGCCTCATTCCAGACCTCTGAGTCACCCCCCCACTTTTTAGATTTGCTCTAGCATTCAGAGTTCTGGTGTCACACTTGTCAGCAGCTCATCCCAGATTGGACAAACAACCAATCAGAGTGTTTGTTGGTAAGACTGAAGTCTGTGATGTTATCAGGCTTTGTCAGACAGAACTAGATGATTCTGAATACCTCAAACGAAGTTGCACACTGCAAAAATCTCCATCTTGGCAAATCATGTTCTTCCTTTTTTCTATTGCAAATTCACTTGTTTCAAGAATTTTCAAAGGTCAAGTATTATTTTAATTAATTCAATGCTTAAAAATTAAATTGAACGAAGTTCTAGTTGCATCCTGAGTTGGTTCGATATGCAAACTGTAACGGGTCCAGATGATGTTCCGTCCTGTCCTAAATTTCCTTTTTAATAAAATTTTTAAATGACTTCATAACTAGTGACGTCAAGGTTACAGGCCTGTAGTCATTCAGTCTTGTTTGTCATGACAAAGTGCCAGAGCCTTCAAGGAATCTGTAACCATGACAGCAGTTTTCCTCATACTTCCAGAGCTTTCAAATAGATAATTTCCTTTCTTGCCATGTTGAGTATTCAGGTGTCTGATGCCACCCTTGTGCTATCAGCACAAATTTGATACTTTCACCTACAGTGTGCTGTGTATAACAAGATCCGATCTTTACATGGATGTCTAAACTGAAACCTGTTTTCCAACAATACAAGGACCTCTTGAATTTTGAAGCCAAAGTGAGAGAAAAAGACATAACAATAAATAAAATACCATATATACAGTTACGTTCCTTGACATTTTCTTGTTGCCCTTTGTCATGAAGTTTGAAGTGCAACTCGGCTGGGTTTCTTTCAAGTTCATTCCACCCTCCACCTCTTTGTGTCCTGGAGTCTTGGTTGCCCAAGTCTGTTCTTAGACCCTCTGCTATCTGGGCCTCTCATCTACAGCCTTGATGACAACTCCAATGCAAGCCAACCTGCTCTAAACAAAAAAAGGAGAATAGGAGGTAGAGGGAATGGGAGAGAGAAAAGGAAAGGCAGGCAGGACAAAGCTGGAAGTGGGGAGAAACTGAACACAGTGTCTGTTGTGTGTATGAAGGGAGGACTTGGCACAAACACTGGCCGGTCTGTAAGAGTATCCTGTGCTGCTCCCTGCTCCATGCCTGCCTCCTCAATACTGTCTTTGTCCTCCCACTATGCACAGTGACACTGAGAATTCACACACAGCAACACCTGGTCCCTGTAACGCTGTATCTCCTCTGCTTTAACAGGAGGAGGCCAGACAGCATAGGACAAAGTAGGACAACACTACATCAGACAGGATAGGACAGAATACCAATTTCAGGAGACTTTCCCTATTCCACAACAGGAAATATGTAGCTTTAATCATCAACACATTTTTCTGACGAGCAACCTCTTGTAGCAGTGGAAATAATGACTTCTGATAATGTTTTCTGTTTGTTGCAAAAAACATCTTTAGGACAAGATTAGTTGTAGAAACCATCTGACTTAACTTTGAACCCAGAAAAAGCAATGATTGAGCCCATGTGTGACTTTGACTCTGTATAGTTAACAGTACAACAGTTTTTTCAATCAAGAATGGCTGAGTTTAGTGGCGTCTCTTCAACTTACACTGATCCCTGTGTCTTTGACTAATGCGCTATCTAAGCCTGCCACAACAAGTAAAGTGTATAGTACACCGGAGAGCATTGTTCCAACAGTCAATGCTGATTTTCTAGTACTTTTAGTTGCCTAAACATGTTTTTGTATTTTTTTATTGGGCATATGGGTCTTTTTGGATTACACTAACACTACTGCAAAAATGAGTGCTAGATCTTAAAAAAGAAAATGCTCCAATGAGGACTTGTTGTACAAGACACATTTAATTAGATTTATTGTTTTTCACCTTAAAGTGAAGAGTTGCCTATGTACACACCCAGCAGACAAGGACAAACAATTTTTTTATTAACATTTATTTTGAGTTGCCCAAGGAATATAACTCCAATATTCACGTTAATTTTTGCTCTCTTTTGAACTCCCAAGGGAAACTGAGGGAAGATCATAAATATAGAATAGAAATACGATAAAAATATCTAAACACTGTAGACACTATAACAAATATGTACAATACTTTTTAAAATCAGAAAAGAAGGCTGTGTGGTTCCGTGCAGGATGTGCAAAAATGTTGCTAATGGAATGTGCAAAAGTTCAATATTTAAAATGTTATATAATATTTGCATTTATTATGTGTATAGTCCAGGAGGTACATAATACAGTGAGGTTTCTAGCTTTAAACATAAGCCTGTTATAGTTAGAAAAAGGTTGATAAGGGCAATGAAAGAGATAGCAAAACAATAAAATTACAAGCATATTTGTTTTAGCAATAGGCTAAACAAATATATAAGCTAAAAGCTATCATAATTGGATTTCTAAAATCTTCACAAAAAAAATCTTATCACCACATTTTTTACACCTGTCACAGAAAGCTTTTGCAGTATGTGATGTATGTTCATGGTAACAATCATCTCCTTTCTAACCACAAGTTGTCAAACTGACATTCTCGCTACCAGTGGCCTTCGCTCTTTGTCTCGTTATCCCTTGGCAGCCATTGTGTCAGCTTCCAGTGTGGAAGTACAGGAGGATCTTTACTGAATGGAGAAGAAACAGGTTCCTGCCATCACAACAAAAGACAGAAAGGGTAACAGTCATAAAGGTGGAGATACAAGAGGGCTCCAGCAGCAGAGAGCGATAGAGAGAGAGAGAGAGAGAGAGAGAGAGGCCTGCAAGGGGGCAAAGAAATGGAGAGTGGGTGGCGGGTTTCTTTTAGCAACCTGATCTGAGCAGAGAGCGGAGCAGGGCGAGATAAAAGGAGAAAGGAGCGTTGTTCCAGCCCAACTACAGGAAAAGAACGATTAGAGCAGAGCCTAGTATCAGGTATGCAGGCCAGTAATCCCAGCCAATCACATTGCGGGTACATTAGGCCATACGGCAGCTTGACTCCACTATGCTAACCCCACTTCCCCCCAGTCACTCCACCCCACTCTCCTCCCAACTTGCTCAACCCTCTCTCACTTTGCCTTGATATTGTGCTCCTCTTCTTCTTCTCTCTCTCTCATCCTTAGCCTTTTTTATCCTTTTGCTCCTCTCCCACCCACTGCTCAGTGTAGTTACATTATTGACTCTTTGTCTCAGACTACTGCATGCTTTGCAAATCAAAAACCCTTTCAAAAAACAATATGAAATAGTGAATACATCCCAACTGTAGTAAATGGCTTGTTATTTGGATTGAGCACATTTAACTGACATTTTTCTACCAATACCTTTAAAGCTGCACTAATCAGTATTTTCAATGGATCAAATGGCCATGTGTAATGTAAAAGCTGTCACTTTTTGTCTCATTGCTTGTAGAACTGCAGAACCCACTTTGCCGTTCCCCTCAGCTAATTTTAGTGTTTTGGTGTTCTGGCCCACACTTATTTTTTGGTTCAGTTACTCCCCTCTTATCAATCCAGTTTCCTTGTTGCCTTTTGTCATTCAGTTTGAAGTGCAACTTGACTGAGTTTCTTTTAAATTTGTCCCACCTTCCACCTCTTTTTGTCCTAAAGTCTTGGTCGCCGAAGTACTGAGGCAGTGGAAATGAAATACAGTTTCAGAGCAGTCTTTCTGAGCAAATCAACTCTGACTTAGGGCTTTTTTGTCACCTTCTACAAGCTGGTCATCTTTACCTGGTCCTAAACGGTGACATTATTACCCAAAACTACTGCAACAGAGCACATTCTGTCATGATTAGCTATATCTGCAGTAGCAGAGGTTTATAGTAGTGAATGTTTGGATCAAGCGATTAAACAGTATGCACACTGAGAAAAGCAATGTGCCAAGAATTGAGCCCTGTGGTACTCCACAGGGGATTTTATTTGACAATATAGCCCTCTCTCTATGTAATTATTACCCAACAATACAACAGCTATTTCAATCCACAGTGGGTTAGTTCAGTGGTCTCTCTTCACCTGACACACTGATCAGTAAATATATGCACTTCTTTGCAAGGTGGCCATCTTAAATCATATGCTATCTAAGCCTGACACAGCAAATTAAGTGTGGGGTACTCTCATAGCCACAGAGTGCCTATTCAACTGTCAGTGGGAAAAGCCAACAGAAGGCTTCCGTCTGCATCCTTTCATCTATATCCTATAATCCTTAAAACTAATCACATCAACTCAAGCATCAAGTGTCTGTGGAGACTCTTCTGAGAAAGTCTTACAAAACCGTGTGAGAACCAAAGAGGATGAAAAAGGGTAGAGGTAGAGAGAGTTGTGAGTTGTATTTAATAGTCAACAAAAATTAAAAAAAAAATATGCTTTAATGATTTTTATGATTAAAAGGCCGTTTTTGGGCATTTGATAGGGCCCTAATCTATCCATTCATCCAGGCTTTCTGATTAGTAAAAATTATTTTAATGTTTATTGTTGATCACCACATCGACAACACATTTGCTTTGGTTGGGGGGTGTTTGATACACCTTTAATCAACTTGGAGTAAGTTGGCAGGGGAAGCATTAAAAAAGTGGTCTGATTGTCCAAAGTGGGGGCAAGGGAGGGCTTTGTAGCTGCCAGGACTGTTTGTGTAAACTTGGTCCAGGGTAATGTTCCCTCTGGTGGGGGTGTGGACATACTGGTGGAATTTAAATAAACCAGATCTGTCTGTTTAATTAAAATCAGCATATATAATAAAAAATTCCATCTGGTTGTTTTGTCATGTGACTGCTGATGACCTCATACAATTCCTGCAACGTTATTGCAATTTTTGAGTTTGCATTAAAAGAGCAGCAACAAAACACTGGTGAATAATATGGGCAGCATCGTAACAGTGAAATCAAGGGTCCATCAACTTTAACTATGTTCGAGCATTAGGCATCATTGATGTTAACAAAAAGTTGGTCCACCTGACATGTGCCCGTTCCTGCCACCGGACATTAGCCAGGAGTAGGCTGGGTAGTGAAATAGCCTTAGGTCCAAGCAGGTTTAGCTTAGCTCTTATCCCAGCTCTCTTCCTGGGCCGATTACTCTGCGTTCAGTAGCGTTTGGTCTGGCTGGGTGGTCGGAAGATGTTGTAGGCGATGATTGTCTCAAGGTCAGCTGCACTTAAATTAATGAGTTTGTTGGAGCTAGTGGCCACCATATCTGCATGTGCTGCCGTTTCACCATGGTGACCTACCCTCTCTATGACCAAAAAATGCAACAAGGAAAGTTTGAAAAATGTTTAACAGTTAGAGTTTAACAACTTATCTGCTTCATGAGGACTGTGTGGGTGCAAAGTTCTAAACTCCTTTGAGAGAGTGCTTTTCTCAGCCCAAAATCATATATTGCCTCAAAGGGCTTTACAAACTGTACACCCGACAATACCCTCTATCTTTAGATCCTCAATTAAGAATAGGCAAATTAAGGTAGAAAATTACGCCGAACACCTTGAACCCTGCCCCTAATTTATTTTTATCTCTATCCATACCCAGAAGTTAAATTATTACTATATTTTAGCCATTAGAAATTTATGTTGTGGGTAACTTGTTGGATACCTGCAGATACTCAGCCCAGTGCAGGACTGTATATACTATAAAACCCCTAAGACCATTGTTGTTTTAGTTTGATTTGCAACCAAAGAACAGCTCCCACTTCTTTGTTTGCGCCTGGTAGCAACATCCCTTTGTGCTGTGAAGCAGTTACCTATCGAATCAAACCCATTGTTCAACATTCTGATGGCCATGTTTATTAAAACTTCTATCCAAAATGATGAAGCTGTGATTACTGTGTGTTATGTTAAATGTTGCATATAGCACATCTACATTTCCTGTCCTAATGTAACATTATATAGCATTTTAAATACGGTTAAGTGAGCTAACTTTTCCTGCCAATACAAAACTGGCCATACTGTGTTCTAGTGGGTTCCTCTCTCACTAGATCCCGAAGCTTGGGTTGGCTTATGTGCATGCTTTTGTGTAAGTGCGTGTGCAGAAATGTGCATGGTGTGTTGGTGTGTGTGTTCGCGTCTGCCTGTCTGACCGTGTTGTGTTCCAGTAATGACATCGGAAGCTGGCAGGGAATCATGTCTCCCAGGCTGCATTCAGAGGGACTAGGCAACCTCCCCAGATTGGGCTGTTGGGGAAAATGGACTGAGCCTTTGAATCGGCAAACAGAAGAGCAGAAAAAGCAGGAGAACGGGGGTGCAGCAAGATAAGGGAGGAGAGAGAGTGATGGTTAGAGAAAGAAGGAAGGAGAAAAAAGAGACAAGCATAACTAGAAATTGACATGTGGGGGAAAGGGGAGGCTTTAGGGCAAATGTAGCTGGACGCAATGGAATCTGAGGTTAGAGGGGTACAAATTGAAGACAAATTGTGACTTGGGTGGGGACAAAATTTGTGGGATGAGGGATGCGAGAGCCTGGGAGGGGTGAGAAAGTGGAAGACAAGTGAATGGTGGCTGAGGAGTAATGGGGAAGATAGAAAAAGTGAATATAGAGGCTGGGAGCAGAATAGGTTTGGCTGACATTCAGGCATGTCGCGGGACGGGGGGTGACAGGGGAGCATTGTAAATTAAGCAAAGCGGAGACAGAGAGGCGGGGGACAGAGGGGGACAGTTTGGGTGAGAGCAAAGGGGGTGGGCCGGCAGTAGATTTGGCTGGTATGACTGGGAGATGATGGGGATCTTGCCCAGACCAGCTAAACAGTCTGTTATGTTTTCATTAACCACAGGAGATTGTCAGCAAGGCGGGGCAGCGGACACAGAGAGTGTCTAAAATTAAATGGATGAGGGTTCATCACTGGGGAGAACTTCCCTCATTACACAGACAAAAGACACAATGAGAGCTCACACGGATGGATCCATTGTTCTGAAGCAGCAGTGCCAGGTCACACTACCCTGAAAAGCATCCACAACGTACTTCAGCATGAACAAAAGAATAAAGCAACGCACAGAGAAAAATCTGTTAGTTTCTGGGCTTCAGACAGCTTTGCTCATTTGCAGCTACAAATTAAATCAAGAGAGTGAAAAATGAAATTACTGTGAGGTGACATCAATACACAACACACTATTGTAATGTAAGAATTTATAAAATCCTTTCTGGTGTTATACTATATGACATCTTAGTGCAGGCTAACACTATTGACATAGTTAGTAACAAGGTTAGGGAAAGTTAGGTTGCAGTTAATAAATAAAAAAGGTGAACATTAATCACAGGTCTGGGACAGGAGGCTAACCACGATCTCTTGCAAGAAAGTTGGACTCCTGACATGCCTATCCACCACCACAACCGCCACACCCTGACTTTCTGCCCACTAAATTAAGGAGACACCATGTCCTGCATTGGCCCTTACTGTTGGCAATGGGCCGCCTGATGAAGTCATACGGTCAATTGCATCTTGGTGAAGTAATCATGCATTCATTTGCATAAAGCTTAGCAGTTGTGTCGGTTGGAACAACAAAAAGATCACCTAAAGCCATATAACAGGTAGATAAAGAAATCTTTAGCCAAATATTCCCAAAGTCACTACAGGGACATCAAATAGGCTATTTAAAAATAAAATAAAAACATTGACTCACTGATTAAAAAAATCCTCACCGAAAGCTATGGTGCTTATACTAATAGTGCACCACTTTCTTACGTTTCGAAAAAGTTCCACTCCAAAGAAAGTTCCAGAGCGAGAGTGTCAAAATAACAAAATAAATTCACTATAACTCCCCCCCCCCCCCCTCCTGCCACCCCACACCTGCTGATTGCCTGCACATGGTGCAAGAGGAGAGGAAACAATCATAAAGGAGAAATAATCACTGTTGTCAGGCCAAGCTACCTGTTGCCACACATAATGGAAATCTTTTGCTGACCATCAGTGGTTTCCCATACACCTTCTAAACTGTTGATGTTTCTGTTTATATTTGCTTAGTAATGTCCACAGGAAAATGTCCCAGTCAGCTCCCAATGAACTCACCCTAATGCTGAGAAAGTAGTGTTGCTAAATGTAATTATCAAAAGCAACAACTTTACAATATAGAACTTGCTTGTGAAACATTATGGCTAAAAAAGATAACCCTCTGGGCAAGTGCTTAAAAATTAGGGTTTGGGGGACTAAATAACTTTAGCCACTTAGGAAGCTAAGATGCTATGCTAGGTAGATATTTAATCTGTCACAATGATATTGAGGGGTTGCTGAAACATTGTAAAGTTTGGGGCAGAAGCCATCATTTCTTGCTTACTCTGTTCTAGTGAGGCTCAACAGTTGTCGGATTATAAATATTTTCAGCATGTAAAAACCAGAATTACTTTACAGCCAGTTGAATTATACAAATAAGAAAGAAAACCAATAGCAAATTCAGCAGTAAATATTGCTAAAAATATACTGCAAAAATATAAGCTATTATGTAAGTAAGAACTGAAAAACTCACTTGCATTAGTATATTGGTAACGTCAATAACTGCAATCATAAATAAATAAATAACTGCGCAATCATCACGTTTGAATCCCTACATGTTAATAATTTATTCAATTATGTTTTTCTGGTACAATATATAAATCCTCAAAAGCAGATACTCTAACTACACAAACAAATCATAAAACAAAGAAATATCACAACATACGTATAATATGTTTAAGATAATAATTTTACAAATTATTTCACAAATAATCACATATCAGCCTTAAAACTATACTAATTATTCTTTGTTAATCAGAATTTAGTCTCTTTTTTTAAGACTGGATACATTAAAGAGTTAAAAAGAGTTAAGTGAAGGATACTGCACTACATCCTCTGGAAGCTAGTTCCCTGTTTTTACCGCACAAAGTGTGAAGAAGCTTTTTTTTCAGAGCAACACCTTAGAAGGAATAATTTTACGGAGTTCCCTCATAAATCATACCTATTATTACAATAGTTGACAACTCACATTTGTGTCACCTGTATGCTAGAGTTTCTAATTGTAATGTTCTTAACCTCTCCTCACAGGACATCTCTTTCAGACCAGGAATTAGTTCTTCTCTGAACTTTCTCAATGTTTAAAATATTTTCTTGCATAAAATTTGCAAAGTTCTTTTGTTTTCTGACAGCTACAAACCACACCTATATCTTTTTCGAAAAAAGAAGCTATCATGTAAGTAATCTCCAATCAATCAATTACTCATGCTACAGAGATCATCTTCAAGTGTCCTCGTTAAATATTCTAAATATTTTGGTGTGGTCCACAAAAATATATGCATCAGATGGTATCACATTTAGTAAATCATTTATATAGACAACAAAGAGTACAGGGCTGAGCACAGATCCCTGTGGAGCTCCAGAGGTCATCAATTTCCAGCTTAAAGTAGCACCATTTACCACCACGTGGGAGCAACTGTAGCTTTGGCACTGTACATAGAAGAGGTGCCCCTTTAGGAAGTCTGTGCACACCAGTTGTTATTACAACTTAATTACAGCACAATAGTGATTCTGATTTGTCAACTTCCAGCTGCAAAACTTAACTCTCAGTGGATGTTTTCCACACTAAAGTCTCATGGATGGAATACTATTTTTTGCTGCAACCCCAGTGTGATATAGATCCAGCACACTCCACACAGACTCTTCTTGGCCTGTTTTTCCTGAGAAGGCAAAGATCAAATAAATATATGAATTTCAAGTTTAAATTAAATAAAGTGTATGCATTAAATACAATTCATAGAATAACCATTGCCAACCTATCACTGCTAACTGTCTCATTTGGCCTTTACATACTTAAAGTATCTGAAGAGAGATTAGGATCAGAGGTAAGTTGATGAAAAGTTAATGAAATTGTGTCGGTGAATAAGAGATCAAACAGGTAAGGTCCTGGCGCTCAGTCAGGGACAAAAATTAGCACTTACAGTAAGTCTTGTCAGCATCAAGAAGAAAATAATATTTTATCCTCATCCACCTTTTAAGAGGTAGACGGTAGGACTCAAGTTCAGTAATGCTGTAGTACCAAGCTGTGTGCCACGTGCACATGAGATGGTGTTTGGTGTTTTTTGCCCCTAACATCTCCTTCTAGGCAGCGTGGCAATGGTTATGTAAGGGTTAAGGTTAGGGTTAGCTGCCTGGAAGGTGACGTTGGAGGTAAAAACACCATTGAGCACATGAGATAAGACACATGTACCACTATTGCTATTAGGGGAACGCATATAAAGGCATGAAAGCATTATCAATTAAGACACGTGTCATTATAACAGAACCAGCATAAGTGTCCAACACAAATAGCTTATCCGTCTAATGTCTTCACAAAACGGTTAGATCAAAAACGAAGGACTGACAAAAGGTTAGAGAAGAATGATTTGCTGTTGATGAACTGTGCTGTGGTGTCAGGCTTGAAAAAAAAGATTCAAACTATGTTACATTCTGGCATATCAGAGACGCATCTCATATGAGATCCTCCTCAGCTTAAGAGTCTTCACAGGACTGAAATGTTACACTGTGCATGTTTCAATAACAGCAAGTGTCACTAGCCTTCCTTGTTATTTTTTCTTAAAACCTCAATGGGTCAAACTCCAATCTTTGTTAGAGTAGGGTATCGTGCTACTGACCAGCTGTTAGTTAAAAAAACTCAGAGTAACAGCCTTGTTGTTAGCTACTTTACACCACCATGTGTCTTTGAATTCCTCCTATAAATGTTTGAAAGCGTTTCATAAGAGCAGACCAACATATAATTATTTCATTAGTGTGCAAAAATCAATAACATTATTTAAATTCAAACCTTTTTCTACATTGTGTTTTTTTTGCTGTATTGACTTTAGGACATTGACTTTACCCGACTGAGTAATTCAATTACATGTGATGCTTTACCCTGACTTGTATCTGCTGGAGCTTAACTACCAAATATAATTTAAAGGCACAATAACTTTAAATTTGTCAGTGTTGTTTTTTGGCTTCGGCATGGTAGATTTTGAGGGTTCATTTAAAAATGGAACCATGGTCTAATAAAACCTGAATACAGTATATTTTAGAATCTTGTTTGATTAGATGTAATAGCGACACATGCACCAGCCTCCATCCATTGAATATCAACTTCACCGTATGTGATTATTACTGCAGCCAGAGCAGCTCTGCCAGTAACTTTTAAAACAAAAACTTTCATATACAGCAGAACCCTTTCAGATTGTAATTTGGTAGTAATTTACTAAACATAAATCTACTATAAGTGCATTTTTTTTCCCAACATGACAGAGTGTGAAATAATTTATGGATTGTAGGAAGGAAGACCCACCACATCCACTCAACTAATATTCATCCTTTATAATTCCCATCAACTAAATCATGCCACTTCCTCTCAACCTTTGTTTGTTTAATTCTGTCTGTGACATCTATCCCACACAGCACAACTTCAGACTGATCAATCACCACGCTGCCTCACACTGCTGCCATTGTCAGCATCCTCCCAGAGTCAAGAAACACACTGACAACCTCTGTTTGCATCCTTTCTCTGGGCCTTGAACAGGCCATATAGTCCCCTCTTTGTCTGCCCCACCCGTATTGGTGGAATCTGAAAGTAAGCAGATTTGCAACAGATATTAACAGTAGGCTTTCAGAACAATGGCGCAGAGAAGCATGGCACAGGGTTGAGAACAAATGTGTCCTTTATGTCTAGGCCTTGTTCTGAGAACAGAGGGGAGCAGAGGATAGGGAGATGTTTGAGGAGGGGTGTATTCACACACTGCAGAAATGACAGTATCTGCGCTCGCGCACACACATACGTACACACACACACACACACACATGCACGCATGCGCACACACACACAAATCTAAGTCAGACACCACCATGAGCTCATGTTGACAGCCAGACTCTCTTGGAAGGCCTAGCATGCTGACAGAGATTAAAGGAAGACATCATACACAAGCACACACACACACACACACACACACACACACACACACACACACACAAACACACACATACAAACACACATCAAACATATTCTGCTCCTCCAAACAAGCAGCTGGGGAGTCTTCGCTGTACATCTATATCTTCAGCTACAATAGTCTTCCACTCCTCACTGCCAATAAGGGAGGTTTTACTCCTCCGTTGATGGCTCCATCCTTCCATCCCTTTGACAGCATCATGGGGGGTGTTATTGGTTGAAGCTGCAGGGAGTCTCTTCAGACACACAGCTCCAACTCTAGCCTGCAGTAATGCAACACCTCTGTGGGGTCAAAGGAAAGTTGCACTGACATGCATTTACATCTTTTCTCCCTCTGCCGTTAACAACGCTGCAAGATAATCTTCGTGTCGCACAATACCTTTTTTGAGTTTGTAAGCATTTTGGGCTTTTTCTTCTGATAAAAACCTGATGAAACCACATTTTAGAATCTTATTTGAGCAGTAACTGTGTAATTGTATGTACATTTTGTGGCTTCAACATTCTCATACATCAAGTTATATTATTAGTATTAGTACAATGATGCTTATAGTCAAGCTTAAGTGTTTACCACAATAGATGAGTAGTACTGCCAATGATTATTTTGTTTTTATTTTTTTTTAAATCCAAGGCTTAATGGGAATGCAGTTCCTCTAATGGCAACTAGATGTCACCAGATTGATGTCATTTTGATAGTTATTTTAAAAGTCATTAATTTGTTACAAAAAATATTAAAGCCCCTATGTATAGGATATAAAAATGCCTTGCTTCAGTGCCTTCTAGTGGTGGAATCAAAAAAGAAATTATGACAGCCCATAATGCTTAAAAAGGCAGTAATCTCACAAATAAGTTTTAAAGCACTTAGCCATTAGACATTAGCTGTAATGTCTATATACGTTATAATAAATTGACATTTGCTTTTTCTTTTTTCTTTTTCTTTTTCCTATGTATTTATTTTTTAGGTTTTGGTTTATGTATTATTTATACCTGATACTGTGGAGAAAATATTTAGGCGGTCTTAACCTTAATGAATGGAGAGCTATCCCAGTGCTCATAGTATTCTCATTTTCAGGTTCATAATTGAATTTAGAGGTTAGATCAGAATAGGTCTACATGGTTCAATTTAAAAAAAAAAAAAAAAAAAAAACATATTTCACTACACATTGCTGCAGCGTCTCTTTTCACCCTGTGTGTTGAGCAAAAACTGCCATAATTTGAGACCTCTTCCTGCAGCTTTCCCCTCTTTGTTGCACAGGCAATGCATGTGCAGAACAACCAATAGGAATGCTTTCTCTCTCTCTCTCTCTCTCTCTCTCTCTTGCGCTCTCTCTGACGTGACCTGTGATTGTCTCCTACCACAGCCTAGATCTTAAGCCTGAAAACAGAGCCAGTAGGAGGTGCAGAAATCTACTTTTCTCTCAGACGACTCAAATTACAACATGCTAAAATATATGTTTTTGTGATAATTTTTTTTTTATATATTCAGAAAACATAACATTCACAAACAGTTACAAACAACACACTTGGACATAGAACGCGTGTCCCACAAAAACACAGAGAGGAAAAACGGGAGGGAGTGAGACAAAACACATGCAGAAACAGACACACACAAACACACACACACAAAAAGACACACACAGACACCAGACAAGTGATCAGTCACATACACAAAGAAAAGAAAAGGCTGCAACACAAACTCACAACATGGACTATAAAGACTCAGCAATGCTGCACCATGTGTCCAAAGTCCTTCCCAGGGCTCCACCTATCCGAGCCGTGGACAGTTCCATATATGTTACGTCCTAAAAATAAAGGATCCATGTACAAACGGACAAGTCATGAGGTGGCTTCCAACGGGTGGCAATCATTCTCTTAGCAACTGTAAGTCCAGCAAACACAGCACATTGTTGAGCTTTAGAGAGCTGGAGGGCTGACAGATCATTCAGAATCAAAACATTTACAACAACGGGTACAGTAACATTAATCAAGGCAGACACTTTGGATGCAATATTGTTCCAAAAGGAGAGCACTCCCAGAACATGTGAAGATCTGTACCTTGAGCTTTAATTGGGCAGAAAGTGCATAAAAGGCTGTTAATTATTTTTCATGTGGCACATTTTCACAGGGGTGAGACATGTCCTATGAATTAAATTGTAGTGAATCTGCTGATGGTCTGGATTGTGAGATACTTCTGGAACGTTAGACCATACATCATGCCAGTCAAGATCGACACTCAGGCCTGGGCGATCGCGTGCCCAGATCCTGTCAATAGTAAGTCCAGCGCGGCTAGATATCACTGAGAACTGATAACTGATACCATACCAGTTTTTAGGCTGCACAGTAAATAACTTCTGAATAGGATGGATGGGCAAAGGCCTCTGCCAGGGAACACCATATGACTTGAGTGCCAACCTTAACTGAAGGTAAAAGAAAAAAGAGGAACGTTGTATACTCAATAAGTAAGTAAGAGAAGGGTAACAAGCCAACCTCACCAAAAATGTCTAACATGCTAAAAGATT
The DNA here is from genome assembly GCA_026937815.1 of Etheostoma perlongum. Lineage (NCBI taxonomy): Eukaryota > Metazoa > Chordata > Actinopteri > Perciformes > Percidae > Etheostoma > Etheostoma perlongum. The sequence continues at coordinate 27,941,489 of CM049373.1, read as the reverse complement.
ATTATGGTAATTTTGCCCAACAACACCAAAAATAAATTGCTTCTGCTTTAAATACACTCAGGCGTTTGGTTGCAACAGCCTTACCTGGTCTGGTATGGTGGCTAACTGATATACTATATCACGGTATAATAGGCATTATACAGAGTCATAGACTTTATTACTTTTTTGTGCTGTCACACTATGTTTTAGAATGTACTTTTTTTTCTAGTAAATGCCAAACATTGCCACAGTTCAGTAAAAGTAGGCTTGCTTAAAGTGCCCATATTATGGAAAAATCACTTTTTCTGGGATTTGGGGTGTTGTTTTGTGTCTCTGGTGCTTCCACATTCATAAACACTTGAAAAAAACTATCCATGCTGCTTTGAGTAAGAGACGGTTTCTGAACGTCCTCTGCCTTCAGTCTCTGGGTGAGCTGTTCAAAAACTGCATGGCTTTCTACATCACTAGCTAGCTGAGCTGAGGTGGCTAACCGTAGCAGAGTAGCTTGTTCTCAATGGCAAAACACTGCTACAACACACACTAGTTCACCATAATCTCCAAAAGAACACCTTCCATGCAGGTATTCCACAAGTGTGCCCTCGTCTAGAAGAAGTCTCCCAGCTAATCCTGCCTTGGACAGACCAAAGTTGGGGAGAGAGTTATCTAGCTGATGTAATCTTACCTAGCTACTGCGCATGTGCAACTTCCAACAAAGATAGTATAGAAGTAAGATGTCTCACTCTGTAGCTAAAACAGAAACCCAAACAAACAGGGTGAAAACAGGAGCTGCAGCAAAGTGCAGTACAACAAACATATGGTGTTTTTTGAAAATGAAAACCATGTAAACCTATTCTGGTACAACCTCAAAATACAATTATGAACCTGAAAATGAGCATAATATGGGCACTTTAAACAAAATCATTAACAATTAGATTAACAGTACGCCAGAATCAATGGCAGCACACTGTAATGGTGGAGTAGCCATGACTTTAATTTCCACCCACTTACAGTTGCACCTTCATGTAACTGGCAGAATCAGATAAAAAGTAAATGGGATCAACAGAAGTGCATTTCCAGGATAACTGCATGGTCTTCCACTCTCACTGAGTTGCTGTTCTCAAAATCAGTTTTCTTCGGGTAACAACAAACCTTGAAAATTGCAGGTTTTGAAGAAAATTTTAATTGTGAAACAAGGCATGCCTGCTTGGTTCTTTCATGGAAAGATTATAGAGATTTACAAGGAAAATGTTTTACGGAATTTACTATCTAACTGGGACATTTTGGGACCAATTGGTGGGAATTGCTATAGATGGTATAGTAGCTTGACGTTACACACGGCAATGCAGTAGTAGGAGCAAATTATGTTTAAACATGTATCCAGCTAAACTCATGTTAGTGTATTGATTCTGACATACTGTTAATCTAATTGTGAAGGATTTTGTTTAAAGTGCCCATATTATGCTCATTTTCAGGTTCATAATTGTATTTTGAGGTTGTACCAGAATAGGTTTACATGGTTTCATTTTCAAAAAAACACCATATTTTTGTTGTACTGCACATTGCTGCAGATCCTGTTTTCACCCTGTGTGTTTGTGTTTCTTTTGCGGGGTGCTAATGTTCCACCAAAACATTTTTCTTCCTGAAACCAATTTGCAGAGCCACCGTCGCTGCGTTCAGAGCTTGGCACCGCCCAAGTCGATTGTGATTGGCTTAAAGAAATGTAAACAACCCAGAGCTTTAGAATGTACGTGTGGAGTGGCCAGACTTTACTCCGCAGCGTTGTGGAGATAGGTCTGACAATGACAGACTAGATCAAAAGTGGCTTAAAAGCCCTTAAATCTAAGTCTGACTTCAACCCATTCTTTATTAATTTCCTGTTGATTCTTTAACAATACTCTCAACAGCTGTATTGTGAATGATTATTGTAATGGAAGTTTGGAATCAATGCATTGCTTAGCAGCAAATATTTGTTATATTTGTTCATGAGATGATAACCGCCTTATGATCCTAAATAAAAAGCAGGCATGTTAACACTGTTGTTGCAGCTTGTGCCTGAGGGAAGACATTTTCTCCAGTATGTCAAGTAAAAGATGACAACATGTAGACTGCATTTGTGTTGCAGTTTTCTTTTTCGGTCCAAAGCTCGAAAACAGATATGAATGCACATTTTGTTTATGGTTGTTTAAGGACAATGTATGTGAGTCTTTGCCTTTTCAGTGTGAATTGTTTATTATCAAAATTCCCTTTTATTAATACATACACTTTTAACACCTAAAATACTTCATATATAAAATTGTAAACTTGAAAAAAGACGTTAATTGAAAAACATAGCAGATACTCACATAAGCAATTTAGGAGAGACAAATGTTGTGTGAAGTGGTTGACAATGATGCATCTATTTGCCAAGAGCCATCTGTGGATATTCTTCCAGCAAAGCGATGTTGACTTGGGCGGCTAGATAGCTCAGTTCATCAAGCATCCATCCATATATAAGTTGACTCCTTGACACAGCGGGCCAAGGTTGGACTCTAACCTCTGGCCCTTTGCTGCATGTAGTTCCCTGACTCGCTCTCCCCTTTAATATCTTCAGCTGTCCTGTCAAAAGTAAAGGCTGAAAATGTCCATAAAATATCTTTAAAAAAAGCTATCTTGCCTTGTAAAGTAAAATAAAAAAAAAATAAGGGAAATTATTGTTTCAAGTAACAGGATTTGCTTTTGTAACAGTGGTCCAAAATAGGGGTTCATTGACTTTTCTTCAACTGACTAAATCTCCTTAATATTTCTGTCAAGCTAACAATGCTAAGCATTAGTTCTAAATTGTTTTAACTCATAATTTCTCTTAAAATACATTGTATAATATATGTTGTCAGTCACAGTCCCTCTGCTGCCTAACTTCATTAAAAGCTAACATTACTGTAAAGCTGTTTAAAGTTAGCAAACATTAACTTCATCCACATCTTGCATCTATGGTGTCAAATCCAAAAGGCTTCCCCACATTTTTGGTTTGCTGTCATGACTGTATGCTTAGCATGGCTTGCTAATTTTCTTTATTTTGAGTTAGCACAGGGAACCACAGCATATTGCAACTGCCAACTTTAAATTTCAACAGATCATTACAGATTGAATATTGGATTTCTTTCCCACATTTTCGAGTCAAGTAACAGCCCTACTCTGACAAGAGGGAGGCCAATTATATTAAAGGTATCTTGCTACTGCCTATGGTGTAGTGTAGTGTAGTGCAAATAGTGCATCTTTCATGTATGAGTAGAAGATAAATGCTTACCTGACTGTGTAATGGAATCTTCCTCATTACCTGCAGCGTGCAGTGGAAAGAATTCTGCAGCCTTCTGGGAGTTGAAAAGGTATCTTTTTACTTATCAACTTCTGTAATTATATCAAATGAGAGATGAATGTGATATTTATATAAGATTAAAAAACAAAAACATTATGAGTACAGAAAAGAAGATTTCTGCTAGGGAGGATGTGTTGCTCAACACACAACCTATCTGTTTACTGATGAAGGAATAACAGTCACAACACATTAAATGACACCACATTAACAAAAAGAATAAATTTGAAATGATTCCTATTCAGTAAGCTACTGGCAATACACTGTCTGTGAGCCTTGTTGCTAGGAGAAATTTAACTCCAATCTCTTCTATTGGCCAGAAAGAGCAGGATGTTCATCCAATAAAAGTCCCACAGCAGCCTGCCAGTGATAGCCACTGCTATGATGCCTTTGACTGTGTTTGAAGTGGACTGAAAGGTACCTGTTGGAAAGAGGTGACGGAGGAGAAGAGAGGTTTAAGTTCATTATTATTAAAAAGACAAAGGAACCAAGTCATCTATGTCCTTATGTGTTTTTTATGCTTTGGCAGGCAAGTAAAAAAAAAAAAAGCAGTTGTGGGACAGACAACAATGGTAGAATTAATATTGATCTTCTGCTTCTTCTTTGCGTTGAATCCAGGGACAGCCAAAGGCGGCGCCAGGGAGGGGGCTTGGGGGTGGTGCACCTCCTTAGCACCCCCAATAAATTGCAGTGATTTATTTATAAAAAAATATTTACGTTGATGTGTAAATACTATCATTTAGATTTGAAAAATGAATAAATAAATGAATGAAACAAACCGATTATTTTAAGACTAAAAAACGCGAAGCAAACAAAGGTGATCGTATTGGCCCAATGGGCGCAGCACACATTCAACTTTCGACCTTACTTACGCAGTAACATATTTAAACAGAAGAAGAAGAACACAATATTTGGTAGCTGTTAGGATTAGTGAAGTAAGTTTTAACATTAGAATGGAATCGTTTTTCACTCCATAAACATCACTGGTTGGAGACTTTATCAAAAGACTAAGCGATATGGTGAACCTGGCACCAACCAGGGCGAAGCCGGCGGAGGATGGAGACGGAGAAGGAAAAGCCCTGACCATGGGGGCGATTGCTGCTCAGGATATTCAACGTTACACTGCTGTAAATGACCTCAGACCAAGGGGGTCGCACAGTGGGTGAGGAGTTTAATAGGGGTACATGCAAGAGCTTTGCTCTTATCTCAGTCTCATAGTAGAACATTACAGTAAACACGTGTTTTACAGTACTGTGAACAAATGGATCACCGAATCCAAAGTTATACAGCACACTGGACATGGGTTTATTTTTTGCCCAGATAACTGTTAGAAAGTTAAGTCACTACAGATAAGACTAGGCTACATTATTTTTTTACCACAGGTGCAACTATGAATACTATGTAACAACTGGTATTTGAAATATATTCGGTGGGCTAATCAGAGTTATGGTTCAGTTGTTTTGGCAACGTTAGTGCATAAAAAAACATAAATCAATCTCTCTCTCTCCCTCTTATTCACTCACATAGTAAACCGCAGCAGAGGTGGGTGTGTATCTGCGCACGTGCATGTAGGTAATGTTTGTCAAGGGAAACTTTAAATTTCAGAGCACCCTCACTGAAATGTCCAGCCACCCAATATACTGTAGCACCATCAAAATAAATTTCTGGCACGACCACTGGGGGCAGCACAGCACCAAACCACTGTTAGTCTTCCTATTTGTTGGCTCTGTGTTGTATCATCATTTCTTCCAGATGAGAATTTATCTGGTGTACCTGTACTTTTTTATTTCTAACTGCTGGCTCTTCCTTCCTTGAATTGGACTCCTCTCGCCAAATACTAATAAAAAATCCTCCTCTGATCTTTAATTTTTTTGCCACACTTGCAGCATAGCTCTAAGGATAATGTCAGTGGACTGATGGACTACCTTGACATTTGATACAGAACTTTACGTTCCCCTCAGGAAGTATTGTAATGACATTAGCGATCTACTGACCTTTTATCTAGCGTCATCATCAGGTCAAAATTCTGTTTGTACAACACTTTTGGTTTATGAAAGACTAATGGCATCCTCATCAGCCTGAGATGTGTTTTGAGCAAATTAGTAAATATTAGCATATCCTAACATGCTGAAGGAGAAGTTGACTGCAGCGAACGTAACCTGCTACCAGAGATGGCAAAAGTACTCACTTCCCGTACTTAAGTAGAAGTACGGATATTTGTTAAATAATACTCTGGTAAAAGTGGAAATACTGATTTAATTTCTTTACTCAAGGGGTGGCATTAGTTCAGTCCATCAGGAGTTGGATTAGGAACTGGAGGGTTGCTGGTTCAGGGCCACATACGGACCAAAGTATGGTGGTGGACTGGTAGCTGGAGAGGTGCTAGTTCACTTCCTGGGCACTGCATGGTAAGGTACCAAACACCCATTTAGTGCATGCATAGATACTGAGCACGTGTGTGTAATTCAGACCTGTTTGTAACAACAACAGAGTTTCACCTAGAGATAGGCATGGGGAAATTTCCATAAGATCATCTCTCAATGCAACTCAAACCAGCTATTAAGCCAACTGAAAGAAAACCATGCCTATCTTTATGTGTGATGATGAGGGGTTATTTTAATTCCAAAGGCCTAGGGAACTTTGTAAGGAGGCATAGTATCCTGTATCCATGAAATAACTGGCTTTTAAAAATAATAATGTGACTGGTAGAAAGTTTGCCTGCACAGCTCGCACAGCATCTGTCTGACTGCTTGGTTTCTTCTTAAAGAAACCATCAATATGGAGTGCATTCTAGACCTACTCTATCTGTAAAGTGTCTCGAGATAACTCTTGTTATGAATTGATACCACAAATAAAATTGAATTGAATTGAATTGAAATCAACATCTGCTGCTGTCTGTGACTTTTCCTTTTCATATCTTTATTCAGTAAAAGTCTCCCTTAAAATAAATAGAGAACATTAAGTCACAAACTTACTTATTAACATTAAACAAAGCTACAATTCATAGCTCTGGTGTGATTAAGGCACAATCATATGAATACTGTGACTACTGTACCAACTGTGCTGCACCAAATGATAAGTAGCAAAAGCCAAGGTGCGCAGATTTGTCACTTTGTGATGCAATAGAGCACACTTGTGAGGGAGCTGTGATCACCGAGTTGTGGTTGTACAGGAAAAGTGACTCAAGTGAAGAAAAAAAAATACGAGGACATTTGCAGTACAGATTTTAGTTGTTCTCACATCATATTCTACAAGTGCTCACATCACATCTAAGCGCTCTCCCATTTTGCACCATATTTACCTTCATAGTGTACTTTCCTACCAATCATTTACTTACAAAGCTGTCAGCTGTGTTTTCAAAGCATGCATTGCAGACATATAATATGCTGGTGTGCATTCCTGCCTTATTACAGGTCAGGTGCTGCTCTGAGTGTCACTTAGAGCCATGGTAACAGAAACGTATTATGACACTTATATCAACTATATAGCAAACACCAGCTTCACCAGAGACTGTAGAAAGCAATTATCCCTACAGCAGATCATATATATGTAATCTAACAATAATTGTGCCAGTGGCAGAAGTGAGAATAAATGTGTGGATGGTGTGGCCTGCTGAAAGGGCAGCACTTGAGGAAACACCATTGAGTCATTAAAATTAAAAGGGTTCATACCGATTTGACCATGAATGTGGTCAGCAGAGTTTATAGCAATTTCACCCGGAGTCAGCCATTTTCTCATCTATTACTTTCACTTAAATATCAGGCATTTAATAAAAGTTGATCATGTGAAAAGAAATAGGTAAGATGGTAGCATAGATGTATTTAAGATGTTGCCCATTCATTCCCATTAACATTGCTCACCTAGCTTTTGCAGCCTTCTACAAATATGCATTATTGTCTTTTTCCCTGGTTTGGCCTTCTCGTCCCATGGACTTTCAGATTAAGAAGACATATACACATACTGTTCACGTTTTTTATTCTATAGTATTGAATCTTCACGGTTTAACAAGTTATAATACAAAGAGTCAAGAGTCTTACATTCATCTCTTTTACAATGACAGCCTATAAAAAGAGAGTTCTCGGGCAACAGGGGATTTTAGAAGCAAGGCTCCAGTGCTGTTTAAAAAAATTACTTGGTTGGGAATGGAGCAGCACTGTAATTGGTCAGAATGTCACCAAAACTATTAAGATATATTAGCATTGGCATTATCCATTAGAATTTAAATGTCTCAAAAATGATGTGGTAACAGTAACATTGTGTTTAGAAATGTATCATGTTAGCAGAAACCTTTGCTTTGGCACAACTCTGACACTAGGCTACTAATAGTAGGCATGCATAGAACTGGTGTTCTGGCATGCATAGAACGTGTGGTGTCATGACATGGAGGAGTCAAATCTCAGCAGTAAATATTTGGATTTGTAGACAACAGTAGAAAACATTTAAAATGTTGAAATTCAATCTGAAGAGAAAAATGTGCTTGAGATAAATAATGTCAGTTTAATGTGGAATAGTACCTCTCTCACGGGAGTTTATCTCATAATAAAAGGTAAAGACATTATAGAGGTTAAATAAAATAAAAATAACTAAATAAATGACTTGCTCTTTGCTCATATCCAGCAGTTTATCCATGTTGTAATCCCTATCAAGCTCTAGAAACTTTCTACTTTCTGTAAGGCAGAAAGGCAAAGTGACAGATCCCCAAGGGGCTGCTGCTTGCCTCTGTCTGTCTGACAAGGTCAGAGCAGTGATTCCTCAAGCAGACAGGGCGAGTCTCAACTCAAAGCACCCCCCCCCCAACTGTGATACTGTCAAAGACATGCAGTTTATTGTCAATATCAAACAATACCAATGGCCTCTCACTTCTACACCAAAATTATAAAGTGAGTTAAAAACACATTAATATGTAGTAATAGGAGTTATATCCACACATGTGACCGTTGAGTGAAAGTTGTGTGTTTCCTTAGGACGTGCCATTTCTGAATCTGTAGCTTTTGCCCCTTATGACCTCGTAAGGAGCAAGGTTCCAGATCGGCCCATCTGAGCTTTCATTTTCTCAAAGGCAGAGCAGGATACCCAGGGCTCGCTTTACACAAATTGCCATTTCTAGCCACTGGGGGACCATAGGCAGGCTGGGGGAACTCATATTAATGTTAAAAAAAACTCATAAAGTGACATTTTCATGCCATGGGACCTTGAAAAAAAATGAAAAAAAGCCTATGTCATGCAAGTTTAGTTTTGACATTTTCATATTCGCCTGAAACTATCCACTGAGAATCAACAGTACTGGCTAAAAATGTATGAGGTTAGCTGCCTTTGGGATTAAGATATGACAATCACCTGCAAAGAAATTTAGGCTGCGCCCATGAACGACCACCCTGCTCCTGCTCAAAGCAAAAGGCCTGTTAAGTCTTGAAAATTTATGACATTTTAAAATAGATAAAATGTTCCAAATTCATGTTTTAAAGAAACATTTAAAAATGTTGACACAAACAATGTTGCAGTCATAACATTTAGACTTTACAAATACGTCCTTGCATTACTCTCCAAAATGTATTTGCTGTTCCAAATTAGTAGTGTATTAACATAATTTCTAAGATATTGGGTTGCTACATTGTTGGAACGATGGCCACAAGGATACAGATTTTTCTTTTCTTATTAAGTTTAAGCTTTTTTAGTATCAAAAATGTGTGTCCATTGTATTTTGAAAGGTACGAGATTTGCGCGCACACACACACACACACACACACACACACACACAAGAAATGTAAATAGTTGCCAGATATGAAGAATATGGTGGTAAAGTTCCCATCACTGTTTTATGTTACACTCTAAAGAATTCATCGAGGTCTTCCACTCTATACGGTCTCCATGTCAGCTGAATGTGGAAAAGCACGTGTCGTGGCTGAGCCAGTGTAATCCTCCTTTACTATGATGATAATTGTCCTTTAGTGGAGCATGCTGGTAGAGCAACACTCTGAGGACTGTCAGGCTTTGACAGGGTGAGCACTCTCTGCTTTGTTCTTTTCTGATCCGACTCGACTCTGTTGTTCTTGTTTCTCTCTCAGAGGCTTCCACCTGTTCTTGACCTCTCACTGTCTGCCGCCAGTTTGTTGACCTTTGACACCGGCCAATCAGAAACAGTCAGGAACCTCTTGACCACCTCTTGACCCATGGAGAGAGACAAGGGGTTTGTTGTTGTTGTGTGTGCATGCGTGTGTGTGTGCGTGCATGCATGCGTGCTTCAGGCAATAGAAAACACCTCCCACAGGACAGCATAAGCCCGTCAGAGGGTGCTTGCTGAATTAAAAATACACTGAGCTTGGTTTTCAGTTCAAATAAAATGCAGATTCCTCAGCTGATTCTGGGCTTCCCCAACAGTGGCAGTGTTGACCACGCCATCAACTAGATGGATTGGAAAGGAGAGTTTGTACAGACATGCATGGTTCTCAGACAATGTATCCTAATAACATTGGTGATTCCCTGACTTATTTATCGAGGGGCATCATCAGGTCAAAATTATAAGTAGTCTGTATCTGTTTGTTAGGACACTGCTACATTATAAAAACACTACAAACATATAGCCAGGTATTTAAAGTTATCAGAAAGCCAGGTTTCAAGCATCACAGATGCAGAAGTGGTTCTTCAGTTCACACAGTGTTAAAGTTTTACTTTTTTATCATTCCTTTAGGGCAAACACAGGAACATCTTGTCACAGATTGCATATTTCTGAATTGTGAGTAGTTTAGGACCAATTTTCTTTTCTTAAAAAGCTTCATTTAAAAAAATAAAATAGGAGAGTTAAGAGGTAAAACTCACCGGGTGCAGAGTTGAAACTTTTGACATAAATCCAAGTATTAGACAAATGGATGGAAAGTCAGAGGATTAACAAAGTCAACAAAATTCCTCCTAGCAATATTCATACAGATTCACAATAATCCATCCAGTAATTGTTAAGATATGTTGGACCCATCCAGCCATGGTGCCAGCAAGTCAACCAGATGTCTTGTATACTGTCAAAACTTCTATGGACACAAATGTAGCCAAACATGTTAACTTTACTAACACATATGCATAGTGACAGACTCTGTTATACTGTATATCTTTGTATTGATGCATAACGTGCATGTGTTATATACAGTTGAGTGGCACTTAACAAGCTATGACTCCAGACTAATTTACCAGAGTGATGCTATCACATCACACTCAGCTCCTCTTTAATACTGCCGGCCTCAGCTCTTCTCCGTCAAACACCTGCTGACCTAACAGAATCGCCCTGTGTAATGTGTAACAACAGACTGTAGACTGTAATTTCCCTTTGGGGGGATTATTAAAATAAGTCTTCTTCTTCCTCTTCTTCTTTTTCTTCAGTGCAAAACCCACATGAATGATATTGGCCTACAGATGTGATGATTCACAAATACAGTAAAGTCCATTTAATATTTTTCTGCTAGCTTGGGTCATTTATAGAAAATCTGAGCCTTGTTCTTCTAAACCCTAAACACTGAGCTGTAGTAGTAGTAGTAAAATCCACCAGACAGACTGGACTGCATCTGATATGACTGCTGCAGAGTCACTCGTGCCCCCTGGTGGCTGTCTCAGGCCCAAACACAGCTGTGTTCAGTCCAACTAGAGCTCAGTGAATGCTAATGTCCAAATCGGATCCTTGTTCCTCTGCAACCTGAGGCCCATGTAAGGGGCCTAACTAGCTCAACATTGCCCAGTTTCAGCTTCAACAATATCCAGCAGTAACACTCACCGATGACTTCCATTTTGACCAAACCGCCCTTCAAAGGAGAGAACCTGTGTGGGTGCTTTAGTGACATTCACTTCCTGACCAGGACAGGATAGGATTGTTTATCTACAGCGAATGACCTCCTCGTCCAAACTTCCCCTCATCATCAGACATCACTCAGTCAGTCTGCATTGCCAGGCGTGCTGCCCACGGATATTCATAACAAAAAGATATTCCACAGGACGCCGGACAAAGTGCTGGTTTCAGTTGATGATTCAACTAAAACCAGCACACATAACTTTAAGCAAGCTAACGTCTATATTAAATATTACATATTCAGCCTGAATATTTCCAATTTATACATTTTATTTCACTACATTTTAGTGGCTAATATTTTACATTTTACTCCACAGCTGTAGTTTCCAGTTACTTTTGTATAAGTTGTATACAAAACACATTATGCATAATATATTAGGGTATCATTAGAGATGTCCTATGTATATATATATATAAACAAGAAATGGGCTACTAGAAGTTAATCTATTCAAATGATAAGCCTGTTAAATGTAAATGTTTTGGAAAGGTGTCTAATACTGTAAGAGTATCTTTAATGACTACCTGGCATGAATACAGACAACTCTTTTTTCTAAAACAGAACTTGAACTGGGAACTTACTTTCGAGAGCCAGGAACTGACTAGGGGATCTGGATCGATACATCAAACGATCTGATATAATCTTAAAAGTGAAAATATCAATATTAATAAAAAAAAGAGAAAAAGAATTGTGGCCACCAAAATTTACAAATTTGTGGCCACTAAAAAATAATCTGTTTAAAAGAAGTAGTATTTTGTGTAAACAACGTAGCGTAACTACAATATGGGCATATTCTGGATATTTTTGGCATTTAGGCTTCGCAGTAAGCACATCGTCTCAAAGTATGCATTTTGGTGATGTAATCAAATCAAATTAAAAGAGAAAATGCAAATAACACATTAACATTAAATTATATTAAATGATAGACATTTTAGTGTTCTTAGCACAAGCTGTCTGCAGCGTCCTTATGTGGGATAGTCTATGATAAAAGGCCCAAATCACCTTGATTTATCTAGAATAGTCAAAAGTTAGTTAGTTAGGCCAATGGCAGATCTCTGGACAATGTATAAATTCTTTTTTTTGTATGGCTTTCATTGTATCTTCTGCTCCTTTGTTTATATTGCACTGTAAAAATGACTATTCTGCTCAGTTTTCAATTTGTACCAATGTCCAATGTCCAAATATCCTATGCTTCTAAGATTTGTATTCTGAAATATTGAATAAAAACCAAAATGGGAGCAAAAAGAAAGAACAAAATGACCGTCTCTGGTTTTCTGGCGCTCCACTAACTTTTTGTTGTTGTTGCCAATGTTATACTATTATATTACTGGACCATTATAATTAATCTTGCCTATTAATATGAAAGTGCTACTTAATGTTGTTGTACTTCATATACACAATGGGTCATATGTTATAGGCTATGTAAAATCTTAATTTGGAAAGTAGGATTTAGCTCTTAAATAAATGTTGAGAAGTAGAAAACAGCATTAAATGGAAATAGTCAAGAAAAGTCTGAATACTTCAATATTGTACTTAAGTACAACACTGGCAATTGTAGGCTACTTGTTACGAGCCTATTGCAGACTGCAGGGAATAGTCCTGACTGAATAAAGCTTCTGGACTTTATACTTGATGATGATATTACACATTTGAGTTTGAGCACTTTGGTTTTTGGATTTGAGAGAGAGTTGTTAATGTTTACTAATTTTAGAATATCTTAGACGATATGAATAACGTATGGATTTTGAAAATGTGCATATTACACTTCACAGACTTTACATAAGATGTGAAGTCTGTTACTTTTGTTAAGGCAAGAGACTTGATTTGTTGGCACAATTTTAAAAAATGCTTAGATGCTGTTAATTTAAGTTTCTTAGGCGTTTCACAGTGTAATGAAACCTTTTTATCCTTTTCTAATTCTGGTTTAACCCAGTTCACCACGGCATATTTTACCCACTTGAGGAAGCTGTTGACTAGATACTGTTTGGCTTCTCAGTTTTTCCCTACAGTCTACGGCAGGGGTGGCCAACCAGTTTAGCATAAATAGTCAAAAATAAATAAGCACCATAGCAAAGAGTCAAGCAACACTTACACGTCCACACTACAACAGCAACAGTGACTTCCAGATCTAATTACACAATGATGCCATTTTTACAGGTTTTTAGATAGATTAACTCAATGGGAAACTGGTGGTACTCGGTTGTGGCCACTCGAACAAACTCTTTCACTTGTGTCCGTAAGAACAGAATGATTTTTTTTGACTCAAAGTGTTTCACTGTAGAAAACACTGATTCAGACAAAAACATGAGCTTGAGTGCAGCCTGTTAAACATTGGGATACTGTATCCTAATGTTTAACAGGCGGTGGAAACTGTTTTTCAGAAATCTTCGGTTCCTTCTCTCAACACAGATTTCAGTCAGGCTTGTTTATATTATAATGTAATGTTACTTTTAACTTTACTGTATAATAAACATGAATGAATGAATAAATGATTAAGATTTCAAACTGTCAGGATTGTGATAAAGCCAACTAGAAACAGGTTATATTTTATTTGGATATAGATATTTTTAAAAACAGTAAGGCTGCAACTAAATATCTTATTATCAATGACTAATCTCTTATATTTTAGATGTATTCATTTGTATGCATTATTTAGTTTATGTAATGTCGGTGGAGTGGACTAATTAGAGTTTTTGAATGTCACAATGATATAGATGGAGGTGTAGCCTTTCTAATATAGGATACACATGTATGGTTAATGACATTGTCAGAGGTGCCATTACACCCGTGCGTTGGACTTCACGTAATACTTATATTGCAACACAAAATATATAAGATGCTTTATTGTAATTGCACCACTGTTTGACAGTACTACAAGGAAATTACATTGGTACTCACAAAAAAATAGATATTTAAAAAGTCAGTTAAATAAGACAAAGAAGTGACAAAGTCCCAGCAATAGATAATGCACATTACAGTTAACAGTTGGTATTGCACACACCTGCTAAGTTAGCAGCCTAAGTAATAAATAATATTAAAAAATAATAATAATGTTGATGAATTGTGACATGAGACTAGGAACCATTTAACAGTTTCACTGCTGGGGGAAGAAACTGTTTCACCTGTGACTCGACCCACCCTGCTCACCACCTGTACAGGTGCCTACCATCTGGTAGGAGATCCAGGACCATACAAGCCCAAACTACTAAGGGGCCGTTCGGTATTTATGGAATGGACCACCGATGGAAAATAGGGGAGGGTCCTGTCTTTTTATTCTTTGTTGAAGGGAGAGCCAACTTTGTTTGATACTACCATACAAAATGGAAAGTATATATACATGTTTAAGTAGGAAACCAATGAACTGTAAGATGGAATATAAAAAGAATAACAAAAGCCACAAATGACTGAAAAGATATTTATTATACCATGTTTGATACCATTTTAACATTCAATTAACTAATTACTATTGCATTACTATAGCGTCTTTTTTTATTTTTTTTATTTAAAGGAGTAGTGCCTAGAATTTTGTTGAATCTTACAGACTGAATACACGGTCTCTCACTCCTCCCTTTCCAAGCATGTAGAGAACCTACGGTGGTGGCCTACAGGTAACATCAAAACGTGTAAGGCCCTCTATAGAGTCAGTGTTGGGTTTGTCCGTTCTGGACTACTGTAGAAACATGGTGGCAACATGGCGGGGTTTGTGGATTTGAAGGGCTATTCTAAGCTACAGTATAACAAAAACACAAGATGACAGAGTTAGATTTTTAGCAAGTTTATTCCAGTATAAGTGGTTTTAAAACACCTCACTGTTTTTCCAAACATCTCATTGTTCTTGCAACCTCCCGAGATAAGCAAGCAAGACATTAATATCTTCAAACAAGGCCAACAAGTCCAACATGATCAAACTCTGTGGCAAACAACATTTTGAAGCAAACTATTTGACAAGAGTCAACATTAAGACAAGTGGGGAGCAAACAGTCACATAATAACCAATAATCATACTTTGTACATGTGTAAAACCTGACTAAGAAGAGACTAAGTGGCTGGGTTACAGCAGCCGACACAGAAAGGAGCAGTGATCTGACAAAAATTAACCAAATGCCCTAACAGTAACCTCCTCCTCTTCAGCCTCCTTAGCCTCAAGTTGTGTGCGTTTGTGTGTATGTGTTTGTGTATGCATGCGCGTGTGCACTTGTGTTCTATCATACAAGCAGTACATCACTTAGAAACCCAATGTATTCTAATAAGGCATTATGTGGCAGAAAATCTGAAATCAAACTCCACAGAGCAAAAAACATCATTAATGCCAGAAAATCTGTTTTTAAGGCCAAGAAAACAAAACAAAGTTCATCACGAACAGCTGCAGAGCTGCGTGAAATCAAGCTTAAGTATTGAGAAAACCTTAAATGTTAGTGCAGACACCGTTTAATGATCTTGGGAAGAATAAGAAATATCTAGGATCTTCTTGACAAAAATGGTTTGTTGCTCTGGGTTTTGTGAATTGGGTTAGGGTTGTGAGATTTGTAAGATTTGTCTGCAGAAGCCAGTCTACAGAGTAACAACAAAAAGTCTGTTGTCCACAGTGATGAATGGGTTACAAATTCACTGTAGCAAGGGTGAAACCAGAGTGTGTGCATTAACTTCACAGGTGGTGATAGTAGCATTATGAGCTGGGACAGTACCTTAAAAAGTACAGATATAAAATACATTCATGAAAACATCTTTACAAACAAAACAAGAGGAAGATCAATAGAAAGCAGAACACCATCAGCTCAAATGGCTCAAGCCGAGAGGCAAAACACAAATTTCAGTTAATGGACTACAGTATAGGGTCAGGTGTGGGGGGGCAGGAGAGGGAACAAACATGATGATTCCCCAAAATGTTTTTTGTGTTGATACATTTACGTGCAACAGTTTGATTCTCTATATACAACTGGTACTACTTACTGGAACTTATAAAGGACCATCCAAATTACAACAAATGCATGTTTTGTCACATTCCCCTAGTAGTGGTTAGCCTGACCAGGTTTTGAGATCTGGCTCACAACCTTCACACCAACACAATGTGAGTTAAAATGTAGTATTTTGTGATGCTCACAGCATTAAACAATTACATTTAAATATTCAACAGAAACATTTTTTTCCCCAGAAAAAGTGTCCCTGTGAGGGCCGAGTCATACAAACATCTGTAAAGGCTAATATTTGGACCAAAATCTATTCATTTGAATAGAATCACAGCAGACAGTGGATTCACTAAAAATGTTTCACAGTAAGCTTTTATAATTTATTCAGGATTGTAAACAAAATATCTTTGAGTTTTGGACTGTTTGCCGAACATAACAAGTGCACTGTGGATAATTAAGACAAAATGGTTAACTGGGAAAAAAAATCAACAGGTGATTGGACAATGAAAATAAAAACGTCATTTGATTTAATATTTGTTATATAACTGCATTTTGTTGACAGGAAATGTAATTCAAATGATAAGCACTTTTGTATTATTGTTAAAACAATTTGTTAATAAAGCTTATTTAAAAAACAAAAGAGAGAGAACAGAGAGATGCAGAGCTAACTTTCTGCCTGGTTAGTGACCAAGCTAACTATCATGCTACTAGCTAACTGGCATACCTTTTAAAATGCATTTATTTATTTATGGCACTGGATTACTAGCTAATTTGGTTGGCTCCTGTGGCTTGACTCGTGCTAGCATATGACCGGCTAGCTAGCATTACACTGGTTAGCTTCCCAGCCACAAAAACTTTCCAACTAGCCCCACAAGTAGTCCGTATGTCAACAAACTTCTAGTCCCACCTAGTTCACAATAAAATGCTAATTAATTGCCATTTTGTGTGACCAGGTGCTTACTCTGAATAAACCACAGTGTCAACAGTTTTTAGAGGTGCTAGTTTCTAATCAGAAAGTCGTCCGCTAAAAATTGATGTTGCTGTTGAAATGTCACTGACTATCTGAAAACGTAAGGAAAAAATAACCAAGGCAGTCATTGCATAATGGTTTAATTAATTGTTTTTCTATATTCTTTTATTTGACTGAGTATTTTTTCACTGTGTATTTATGTTTTTCTTATTTTTTTTTGGACATAGTGTTTTACTTATATGCCCTGTGTTTGATGTGTGCTAAATGTATGGCTGCATAACTGGGGACAAAAAGTTATTGATTGAAACAAAACTATGTGCATTACTATATACTACTTCTACTACTACTTCTTCTACTACTACTACTGGTGAGATAAAACATGTTTTCCTTTATTTGAATCAACCCTTTAAATGCTTTTCTAAACCAGATAGTGAGTCTGAACCTGACTCTTCATCCCAACTGACAATAATCTGTGTCTGCCAGTCATTCCTCCCACAACTCATCCAGTACCTCATCAAAGGTTTCTGTACCTACTCAACAGTGGATGGACAGAGCTGCCTAAGCCATGGTGGTGATGGTGGTGCTGCGCTGGTGTCCGCTCCGACACAGTTCCCTGAGAACCCACTTCCTCTACGACTACAGCTATAGCAAAATGCTGGGGACGATAATTTGTGGTCCTAAACGATTAAAAAAACAAACACATTTTACAGAATGATATGGTGCAGCATTACAAGGAAAGGACATATTAAAAGCCAATATTTACAAATAGGTCTGAGGATGTCGACAATGCTGTGAGGGATTCTTCTCCCCCCCCAGGAATATTTTTGTGTGTTGCCTCTCTGTACAAACATACAACAGTGTGCTGGTGATGTGAAAATAAAGGTGTATCTATCTAATCTTATCACTGAGTGTCATAGACTTTGTTAATGCATTTACAATAATCAACAGTTTCCAAACTGTTGATCATTCAAATAGATAAACAATTCAGATTCTGTAAGCGATGAAACATGATCCACAGTTCCAACTGCCTCACACTGGGCACCAATGTTACATATACTGCTATTGTACACACTGTACTTTTACCAAAATATGTAATCATTACGGCTCCGATATTTTCCATTTGTACATATAGTATACAGAATTTGTCTATACATCTGTATTTTTTTCCTATGTGTGTTTTTTGCATTCTATACCCCAGTCTCTGGATGCTTGTTTTGGCTTTAAGCAATGAACCGCACCTATGGATACTGAGTTTGCATTACAAATAGGGTCTCTCTTTCCCTGGCGTGCTCGAGAAACTCAAATCCTTCACAGTTTGCTTCAGTGTCCACCCTTTTTATCACAGTCCTTTTTTGACCCCATATATATATATATTTAATATTATAAAAAATAAGTTATTGCGCATCCAAAAAAAGTGCATTGTATATTTGAAAAATATCTCTTTCTCTCTTTACACTTTTCCATTTTTCTTCATGTTTCCTGCTAATAGGGGTGGCTATCAACGTATTTGGGATGGCAAAGTTTCCGCCTGTTTCACCTTCACTCCGTCGTACCGCGCCACTGATGGGGAATGATGGGGAATAAAGAAGAAAAGGGGAGAAGGGAAGAGAGAAATAGGTAATGGAGGGACGTCTTGCTACGCGATGACCATGGGAACGTCGTCTGAGAAGCCGCTGATCATGGGAGCATCTTCATCATCATCACCTTAAGAAGGAAGGAAAATAAGAGAGGGGGATGTTAAGGAAAATTTCTTTCCTGTAGGAGTCAATATGTTTTTATATTAATAATGGATCACAGTGACTATGTTCATCGTAAAGCGGTCACATTGGCTGATATGGGGTAGTGACAAACCCCATATCAGCCAATGTTTATATTCCAGCACAAAAAAACCTCTAATAAACAAAGTTAGCAACTATGTAACTTGTGAACATAGTGAAGCAGCTAACAGCAACATCAACTAGCAGCAGAATCTGCTCTCAATTGATCTTCCTCGACCAGATGTGTGTCTCAGTAAACTGAAATAGAACTGCAAGAACTGAATTTGAATGGTGAGATTGAATGTAGAAGTATATAGAGAATGAAGTGAGGATATAATACTTTTTTTCAGAGCAACTGAATTCAATTTTATAATATTACAGTTTCAAGTGTATTAGAAGTCAGTTCCAAACTACTAAATTCAATTTCCAATGTTAAACAATACAAAATCCAATTCAGTTTTCCAATGCTTTAATTTTTGCCTCCTCCACTTCACATGGAGCATAGAGGTGCCTTTTCCATCTGTTAGTGAGAAGTGTTTTTTTTTTTTTTTTTTTAATTCTCCTTTAGAATCCCCACCTTCAACACTTTACAGGCAATCTGACAACCACTGGGAGTTATCATTATCCCCAGCAGGCTCACACTCATCAATCTTGTAAATTGCACTCCTTGAAGTACTACAGTCAGGTACTGAACCCTAATGATCTCTTGAGTGTCTGCTCTCCAGCGCCTGGATGGCCCAAAGGCTTAAACGGCTACCAAGATATTTTGATTGTCTCACCCAGTTCATCCCCTGAGGAGAAGATGGCTGAGCCCAGACGGGAGTTGTAATGGGAGTTTGCAAAGGCGGTAAAATTGTTTTGCAGTCGGCGGTGTCTGACGTAGAGCGCCACCAAGCCGCCGCACACCCCCAGCAGCAACAGAAAGAGGACCGGGACCACCACCGCCGCCATGTCTCCTGAGTGGCCCTCACCGCGGGAGGCATCACTGGCCCCTGGACAGGTGGAAAAGTAACATTACAACTCTCAACGCACTTATTATAACAAATTTGTAATTTTTGCTAGAGCTCACATTTCAAAGTATGTATGAGTGTGGTGTGTGTGTGTTCTCTCCTACCGGCTGTCATCTGGTTATAGAGCAGTTGTGCAGGTTCCCCACACAGCTGACCGCTGAGCAGGCAGCGGGCCTGCACAGAGAAAGTGTAGTTGTGTCCCAACAGCAGGGTGCTGATGCGGAAATAGTTCTCTGTGGTGTTTCCCAGGTAGGACGTCTGGTTGGTTACACTGTCATACACATGCACTTCATAGCCCTGTAAACATCATATACAAGTTAATGGAAGATATTATGACTTATTATGACTTAAAAGAATACAAAAATAAAGAAGACGAAAAATGCTTATTTTGGAATGTTATTAGGCTATATTCACTGGGTTAGAATATAATTATTCCCTAGAAGTATACAATTACATATGAGGTCTATACCTAGACAAGTACAGTGGTAGATACTCATATCAAACCCTCTATGCAAACACAAGCAGGGTGGAAGAAAACGTTACACTGTTTAAAACCCATGTTGGTCACTGGTGTCTCACCCTGCTCTCATTGAAGCCCTTCTCTCTGACAGCCAGACTCTTCCAGAAGAGGAACACATGATCTTTCTCTGTCAAGATTTTCAGGGCTTCAGGAGCTGGAAGAGGAACTGCAGCAGAGGGAGAATGCGTCGTTAAGCAATGCATTTCTTTGTAAAGACATGTATAGCTTATAGAAAGTGACTAGTTGTACGTCTGTATGGTGGGAGCTTTATTTCTTAGCCCTGAAAGACATGAGACTGCAACAAAGTTACAAATACATACAGTACCATGGAATGTGTTTTACAGTTTCATAATCACTTTTGCACATTGTGAAACATGTTGCAATTAGGGCTGCAACTAAAGATCTTTTTTTAATTCTCTGTTAATCGACCAATCAATTGTCGGTTTGCTTAAGCCCTCTTCTGAACAGTGACTGTCCAATCATAGAATAACAACTGTAACCAGGCACTAAGATTTTGGAGGGTGATGTCTTTTTTATTGTCCTTACAAAACCAGAAACACAAACTGGCTGTTTGGATGCAACAATGAAACTAATCATATCAATGTAGGCTTAAGTTAGCAGCTCCAACCTGCTCCTTATTGTATTGAGGAAACTATACTTGAGCAGAGTCAGCCAAACTCAATAAACAAGATAGAAATACATTGGTTAGTCCTCATTCTCAAATGTTTTTCTCTTATAACAGAGGAAAATATGAACTGATTTGAATTGTAACCTCTTCATTGCTTGTCCAAAAAAATTCTAGAGTAAGCTATGCACCCAAATGGGGCCATGTTAGAATGAAATAATGTTTTTATTTTTATGTAAATTACATTTTTATTTATGATACTGTCCTAGCATACTAGAGCTAACGAGCTCTGAACTGCAATACAAGGACAATGCTGCTTATTTAATACTGTGTGTATTCTATATGGATCCTTACCTGGTGACAGCTAACTTTGGACTCTTTTAGCACAAAACCACGTATGTAGCCATCAAGGGCATATTTAAAATCTTTTTATATGGCTTTCACATGCAGTGAGAGAATGTAAAGATTGACAGCCAGAGGAACAGTAACAAAGGGGGGCAGGACTTAGCGAAGGATTTTGCTACATCTCTGCTGCTCCTTCTACTCTATGTCCTGTGAGTGTACCTGTGCTGAGAGTAAAGCTGGCCTCTTTGCTCATGTTGCGCAGGCGGACAGAGATGCTGTATCTTCCTCCGGGCTCCAGGCCTTTCAGCAGGTACTCCACCGTGTTGTTTTGGGTGGTCAGCTTGTAGTCTCGCTCCACCTTGCGGATTACGTCCCGCACATGAATCGCATATGTCTATAGATGCACAGACAGCCAGAGAGAGGACAGTAAGGCACCACCACAAAAAAACACACATAAGGTTACAAGAAGTTCTTTGTACCGTATTTCATAGTAGATGATAGAGTTGAGGTCAGACGCATCGAAACAAAATGTGAACACATTCAGTTTAGCATTATTCAGGTTATTGATGCAAACTATTAAATCATAAATAAATAAATTATGTACTGGTGAGATCCAGTTCAAGTCTATAAGATTGTGCCTGTTTGGTTTCCCAAAAATGTCCTGTTGCTGGATTAAAGGCATCTATCAGTGCAGGTGTTATTATCAGCAGTAGCTGATTCTGAGAATACAATCATTAGGTATCCTGACACACCGTTCTTCATTCCTGATGCTTATCATCATGTATGACCATCACAGTAACATGAGACAGTGTTGTACCAGAGCTGTGTTTGGGGCGTCGTAGGGTGGCTGCCACTTCAGCATGGCCTGTGTCTTGTCTACTCGAACACGGTGAAGATTCCTTGGTGGCAGCCTCTCGTTGGGAATCATTTTCACCACGGCGTAGTCAGAGGGAGGACCCAGGAAGGGAGAGACAGCACGCACCTGAAGGCAAGCCACAAAAAATACCATCATGATGCTCTGTATCATAAAATGTACAAGTCATGGCGTGATGGAAGAGAATAAAACAGAAAAGGAATGGACCAACATTACAATATTGTGATATAACGTGGTCATTTTTGACCAATAGAATACATCTTCAACCCTAACATGATCTGTATATCAAATATAATCAATACTACAATGGCTATCTATGGGAGGCAAATGAACCTATGTATGCCAGGCATGAATATAGCATATTACAATAAACATGCTGGTCTTTAATTGTGTGTCCTATAATGCCCCTATCATACCACATATAAACAATAATTACATTTTTAAAACAATTGACAATTCTTTTTTACTGTTCACTACTGTTCACTTCCTGCACAGTATACTGTTATTTTTGTTAATAATAATTATTGTTATTTAAAGGTCACGTTATCTTCCCACAGACATTTCCACTGGAACAAATCTGGCTCCACGAACAAACTTACAGTGAGAAAACACTACGAGATTGCCAGAAAGATGTTCCACGTCTATCCTGAATTAACATTTGATTTGAGCTTTACTGCACAAAACAATGCACAAACATACAATGATAGTGGTGCAGTTTTCCTTATCAGCAGATACTCAAACATTATAATCAAAGCCAAAGATCAGGACACACTGGATGGTATCAGATATATAAGTGGAGTAGAACCGTTTGTAAAGAGTGTAAAGGAAGTTGGTAGCATGTTGAGAAGACTCACCAGGAAGAGATACTGTTCATCACTGTCTACTGTGACTGTCAGGCTGAGAGAAGTGGTGGAGGCCAGGCGAGGGCTGCGGTACAAGTCCAGGAAGGAGGTGGCATAAAACACACCATACACCTACACACAAACACCACAATAAAACAAGTGTCTACTCAGTTAAGTGGTTCAGTAAAGGCTTTGGTGAGAGAGGTTTTCTTTATAAAACAATATCAAAGTTTAATTTCTAGATATGGAAAATGTGATTTATTTTTAAGAATGTAAAGCCATTACAGTACAGTGCTATAGAGCAATGGTTCCCAACCTTTAATGCTTATGATCTCTTGGAATAAAGCAATGTCTACTTGCAATCCCTCTTGACAGGTTGTGAGCATGAGTTGTTGTGAGCAGTTTAGTCAAGAAGAGATTTTCCTATTTTGGGTGGTTTCATTTCACTATTTTTTTTTCCTCATTGTCATTCTGTTAAACATCTTGTGACCCTTCATATATATATATATATATATATATAGTCCAGTCCTAGGAACAGCTAAGATAATGAGCAGAACCCTCAAACTCCCAGGCCTCTGGTAGAGGACCCGAGCTTGAGGATGACACATACCACCCCACAAGGGGTGAGAGGGGGATTTATATACAGTGCCTTGCGAAAGTATTCGGCCCCCTTGAAGTTTTCAACCTTTTGACACATTTCAGGCTTCAAACATAAAGATATAAAAATTTTATTTTTTGTGAAGAATCACCAACAAGTGGGACACAATTGTGAAGCGGAACGAAATCTATTGGATATTTTAAACTTTTTTAGCAAATAAAAAACTGAAAAGTGGTGCGTGCAAAATTATTGGGCCCCTTTACTTTCAGTGCAGCAAACTCACTCCAGAAGTTCAGCAAGGATCTCTGAATGATCCAATGTTGTCCTAAATGACTGATGGTGATAACTAGAATCCACCTGTGTGTGATCAAGTCTCTGTATAAATGCACCTGCTCTGTGATAGTCTCAGGGTTCTGTTGAAAGCACAGAGAGCATCATGAAGACCAAGGAACACACCAGGCAGGTCCGTAATACTGTTGTGGAGAAGTTTAAAGCCGGATTTGGATACAAAAAGATTTACCAAGCTTTAAACATCCCAAGGAGCACTGTGCAAGCGATCATTTTGAAATGGAAGGAGTATCAGACCATTGCAAATCTACCAAGACCTGGCCGTCCCTCTAAACTTTCAGCTCAGACAAGGAGAAGACTGATCAGAGATGCAGCCAAGAGGCACATGATCACTCTGGATGAACTGCAGAGAACTACAGCTGAGGTGGGAGAGTCTGTCCATAGGACAACAATCAGTCGTACACTGCACAAATCTGGCCTTTATGGAAGAGTGGCAAGAAGAAAGCCATTTCTCAAAGATATCCATAAAAAGTCTCGTCTAAAGTTTGCCACAAGCCACCTGGGAGACACACCAAACATGTGGAAGAAGGTGCTCTGGTCAGATGAAACCAAAATCAAACTTTTTGGCCACAATGCAAAACGATATGTTTGGCGTAAAAGCAACACAGCTCATCACCCTCAACACACCATCCCCACTGTCAAACATGGTGGTGGCAGCATCTTTGTTTGGGCCTGCTTTTCTTCAGCAGGGACAGGGAAGATGGTTCAAATTGAGGGGAAGATGGATGCAGCCAAATACAGGACCATTCTGGATGAAAACCTGTTGGAGTCTGCAAAAGACCTGAAACTGGGACGGAGATTTATCTTCCAACAAGACAATGATCCCAAACATACAGCAAAATCTACAAAGGAATGGTTCACAAATAAACGTATCTAGGTGTTAGAATGGCCAAGTCAAAGTCCAGACCTGAATCCAATCGAATCTGTGGAAAGAGCTGAAAACTGCTGTTCACAAACGCTCTCCATCCAACCTCACTGAGCTCGAGCTGTTTTGCAAGGAAGAATGGGCAAGAATGTCGGTCTCTCGATGTGCAAAACTGATAGAGACATACCCCAAGCGACTTGCAGCTGTAATCGCAGCAAAAGGTGGCTCTACAAAGTATTAACGTAAAGGGGCCGAATAATTTTGCACGCCCCACTTTTCATTTTTTTATTTGCTAAAAAAGTTTAAAATATCCAATAGATTTTGTTCCACTTCCCAATTGTGTCCCACTTGTTGGTGATTCTTCACAAAAAATTTTTTTTTTTTATATCTTTATGTTTGAAGCCTGAAATGTGTCAAAAGGTTGAAAAGTTCAAGGGGGCCGAATACTTTCGCAAGGCACTGTATATACCTCTGGAGGTATTGCAATAGGTATGGGCACCACACACAATGCAGCATAACACTTAAAGTGGGTCTATACAATAAGTAGGGCTGGATACTGAATTACATACTTTTTAGGCACCCACCAAATTGCCTCCTTAGTATCGAGTATCGAAAAATACCTTGTCATTCAATACCAAATTTCAATACCTCAAGAAGTAAATCTCATCAGCGTCAGTCGGCCAATAAGCATGAAGCGTGCTTCTATCAAGATCTAATAAAGCTTGTGATTGTCCGTCTAACGTTACATGTTGTAAAGGCACACAGGAAAAACTCTAGTCTGCACAAAGAGACGTGGTTTACGTAGTAGGAGCTAAAAAAGAAATACAAATATTTGTGCTGTAATGTGTAATATTGTAATTATCTTTTGTTGAATTAGATTTTATATAATTTGTTTAAAAAAAAGTATAATTTAGGAACTGTATCGATGTCACGGTATCATACTCATTCATACATATCTATATATAATGGTCTATATATATTTCCGCTCAGCATAAAAACATAATTTCGAGGACATATTTCTGTCGCAAAGTTTATAAAAGTTCCAAATAATATTTACAACTTTAGTGAAATGTTTTGGTGTTTTGATCATGTGATCCTGTTTTTGGAGCTCTATTGTTGCAGACATCATGACATACAGATAAACCAATTGTATACTATGTACCAGTCAGAGGTCAAAATCTGCTAACTGTTGTACCTGAGCAGGGGATTTGCTGATGGTCCAGCTGCAGTCCACAGCTGTCTGGTTGAGGGCCCGGGCTTTAAGGAGGGGCCGGTCTGGCTGGGTGCCGGTGGTCTGATGATGGGACAGGGCGGTGGGACTGTCTCCTATACTTGTGTGAGCCCATACAGCTACCTCATACACTGTCCCTGCTGTTAGGTTTGTAGCTGGAAAAAAACAAGAGACATCAACATGTAAATAAACAGTGACAATTTCAGAGGAAGAAACAGTGGAGCACTTGACAAACAGTACCTTTAAGGATCCTTTCTGTGACTGTGTAGTTCCTACTTTCCTTGACGTGGGTGTCAAACTGCCAGGACAGAATCACTATGTATTGTTTCACCTTAAGGAAACAGAAATAACCCCATCAGTTGTGCTAATACAGACTGGACACAAGCTTTTAAGGTAACAAACTGAAGAGGTGCTCTTACGTCATACTGGGAGTTGAAGCTGAATGAAAGGCTCATGGAGTCGGCTGTGATGCTGTCAGCGATCACAGAGGGTGGGGGCAGAGCTGCAGCACAGAAAGAGCAGGTGTCAAAATGGAATTTCACAGTTTATTATTTGTGTTTTTTATTTTAATTCAAATGGCTCACAAGGAAATCTATTCAGGGTGATTTGGTTGCATCGTAAGGGGCAGCAGGCTAAATGATGGCACCTTTATTTTCTCTAGACATTTGAAATTAATTTAATTTAGTTGCTGATGCAAACTCAATGCATTTCTCCATGTGTGTCAAATTAAAAGCCTTTTTTGGTGAAATATCTGAGGTACAATGTGTGAGTTTTATTTACAGCAGCTTAGAGTAGAAACTAAATTGATTGAAAATGGTATTTACGTTAAAAAAAAAGAGTAACAGAGTGACGAGTTTGGTAATTGCGTCTGTGTTATTATGGCTTTAAAGTATTGTAAAGGTTCCTTTTTCATTATAAGGCAGGTTGAGCTGCTGTATAGATACTGTAAGTATCAAAATTGTAAATCCACAGTGAAATGCACATAGCCCATATTCAGAAATGGAGCATTTCAGACAGAGGGTGAATATAGATATATTTAGACAGACAGTATTAGGCAAGGCAAGGCAAGGCAGCTTTATTTGTATAGCACATTTCAGCAACAGGGCAATTCAAAGTGCTTTACACAAAATCAGTTAAACAGATAAAACACAAGTGTAAACTTGAGACTACCTTCACACTAATTAGTCAATGTTAGTGCTACCCTCAGTGTCACTACCCTTCACAACTCTATTTTTAGAGACGTTACCTTTCGTCTCCTTGGACTCTTGGATTAGAAAAACAATGTTTTTTAACATTAAACCATGTAAACATGTTACCTCAAAATACAAGTATGAACATGAAAATGAGCCAAACACTGGACCTTTAAATAGTTGTACCATGTACAATGCTAATTAATTTAGCTTAGACATTTCATCACAACACGTATACATGTATAATTTCGCTAAGTCCTGCCCCCCTTTGTTACTGTTTACTGCAGGGTAAATCCAGACAGCTAGCTAGACTATCTGTCAAATCTGAGTTTTCTATTGCACGACTAAAAAAAACTTTTGAACGTACACATGTTCCACCAAAACAAGTTCCTTCTCGAGACTATTTTGCAGCGGCACTGTGGCTTTTCCCAGTGCTTAGCGCAGTCCATGACGATTGTGACTGGTTTAAAGAAATGCCAATAAAGAGCATTTTCTTCCATCCAGGAATGCTCTGTGGACTACACAGACCTCTGACCAAGCGAGACTAGGCTATTTCTGACGACTGAGACAATCTGCACTCCCTGAAGAACAGGCAGCGACAAATACAGGAGATGGTAAACAATCCTGTTTACAGCATTCACATTACACATGAAGTTACAAACACTGGAGTAGTTTCAAACCGGGGACACCTGTACAACCTGAAATACCTGTAGACACCAGTAGGTGCCAGTGTTTTCAAACCAGAGTATGTGTGTGACACTGTTGGGAGGAAAAACTTACCTTTCTTAGGGGTGATGGATTTAACCTCGGTCCAGTTGCCCACACCTCTACTGGTCACTGCTGACACCTGGGAAAAATTATCACAGCAACACCAACATTTAAACATACTTTACATGATAATATCACAACATTATTTATGGTGGAGAAAAAACATTTGTTTAATCTATTTTTTTTTTTAACCATGTTATCATGGTGGATGTGTGCATGTGTGTGTGACTTACCCTGAACCTGTACAGTGTATCTGGCTGCAGCTCCTTCACCTCAGTCTTGGTTGTTGTGCATCTCTGTGACGTCCAATCGAGACTTCCTCGCTCACTGTACTCAACCTGACATCATATAGTAGTTTGAGGCAGGTGTTAAGGCAGAGGCAGAAAAGTCTGACAGGAAATTTACAATCCATATGCTTGTTACACGGCCATCATTTTCAAATGAAATATAATATGTGGAATAATTATCAAACATGTGAGACAATGATACTGCAACAATAACCTTGTTGCTAAGTGAAGCAGGATAAATACAATAAGCAGAAAGTTTGGTTTCATTCATTCATCTGCGACTGATAGAAAGTCTCAAAGCTCGGTCAATCAAGAGCAACCAGACCATGCCAATCATTTTTAAATTGTTTTGGAAATAATACTGACAAAAATGTACATGTGAATCAGTTTAATGCAGATGAAGAAGACTCACAATGTACTCTCTGATGAGGCCGTGTCCTTTGTCAGGAGGGCTCCAGGAAATGTCCACTGTCCCATCCTCACCATTATCACACGACAGCTGCAGGTTCCTGGGTGGATCGGGCACTGCAGGATGGACACGGACAAACACAATGAAAAGATGTACTATAGTACAGTATTATAGTATAAATAAGCAGTTTCACATTTCATTCAGGATGATGAGGATGAACATGGCAGCTATCTGACGTCATAAGATGGGTGTTTGTGATGTGCAACAAAGGACTGTCAGTCTTTGCGTCAAACTGATTCCCCGCTAGACCTAAAAAGGATGTTTGCTAGTATCAAATAATCAAATGTACAATGGTGATCACCATAAACTCATAATGGATTAGTAAACAGAGTAACAGAAAACTACCCAAAAATTAAAGGTAGCTTAAAACAAACTGGATATTTAAATTCCTCTTGAACATCTGTTGACAGTTTAAACATCAGCAGATATCAGGATTAAGACTTACTGCAGATGTAAGTTAGTAAGTATGAAAGTATATGAGTCACAATGACTGAAAATTAGCCTCGTAAACTGATTGTATGATACTCACAACCCTCTGGTGTCCTGACTGTGATCACCTCGTTGGTCTTATGCAGCTTGCTGAGACACTGAGTGAGCACCTTGACGTGGTAGGTTGTGTCTGGTTTTAGCACGGTCAGTTTGTAGCTGGTCTTGTTGCTGTGAGTGTCCATAATGGTCCACTGCTGGGTGCCCACAAGCCTGAAGGCAAAAAGAAAAGATAAAGTGCAAGTTATGGTACTGGGAGCAGAGCCCAGAGGGGTTTGTGAATGCAGAATTATGTTCTTGGCAGTGTGGAATAGAAAATTCCGATAACAAGTTTTAATGACAATAATGATATCACCTGCACATTGCAGGTGTAAGGCAACAACTGTATTATGGATGGCTGTTTTCTGTTATCTTTTTTTGGTCAATGTTGCCCAATCTTTCAGCAAAACATCTAGAAACATTCAGCTTGTGCAAATTCAGCTGGTTACAGGGTGCTAATACTCACCTGTAGTATATGAGGAAGTAGCAGGAGTCCAGAGGAAGGTTTTTGGGGCGAGACCATGTCAGGGTAATAGCACCCAAGAAGTCTGGGGTCCACTGGAGGTTCTGGACTTTATAGGCCAGCGAGTCCACTGGAAGAAAGAGGGAGAGACTCCTTACTGATTATTATGTTTGCAATGGGTCAGTTTAATTTTAACAAATTAAAATAAATAAACACCAACAGCCAGCAAGTGGCAGCATTGCAACACTTTCAATATAATAAATGCTACTTAAGAATAATAAGTAGCAAGTAGACATACTGGCATTTACAATAGAGCGGATATTGAGTGATTCACTGAGTGGTTTATATGTGAGTTTCTGTTAAAAAATAATATTATCAAGCCATCTAATTCTAACAACATGTATGTAACCTGAACAGACTTGGTCATGGTGATTGTATTTGGGACCTACGGGTGCAGTTGTCCTCGTCGCTGTGGTCGGAGCAGTCCAGGAAGCCATCACATCGCTCGCTGTCCAGTATGCAGGTTTCACCATCAGAACAGCGAGTCCCATTAACACAGAACAAAGGCCCACGAGTGGCTGGAGAGAGAGGATTGTTTTTACATTACACTTCTTGTTATTGTATTACCTGCATTCTAAATATGCCTCTCTGTACTTTCTGTATGCCATAACAAATAAAAATGATACTATTTAGTTGTATTGTCTAGACCTGTACTGTATAGTGTTTTCTGTGCAGTAGTAGTAACATTTTACATTTATTAGTTACAATAAATAAAAAATTGGGTATGCACAATAATGTACCTCTTGTCATCAGGGCCTAAATGTGGAGCAAAAATACAAGATCTAAAGTCAGCAGCATATATAACATATGCTGCTCAGGTGTCATGTTTCGGTTGCAAATACATTGTAGTAATTTAGCCTTTTAGCAAATAAAACCAGGACACATGGATTTTAAGGTGTGGCATAAATTGAAAATGAATATGTAAGGTTCAGTGTCTTACATTCAACAGTTGTAGTTTATTCTATCCTATCTATTTCTTTATTTGAATCCATTGTTTACTGTTAAATCCAAAACATTTCATAACCTGATTTCCTTGGTTTTCATTCTGTTTCCTTGTTTATGATGGCATCACAGGTGCACAGTATGCACAGTATCAAACTCACGGCAGTGGGCTTCATCAGAGCCGTCCTGACAGTGGAGCCGGCCATCACAGCGCTGCCAGTCGGGGATGCAGTGGGGGGGTCGGCGGCAGAGGAACTGACCTCGACTGCAACGTGCAGGGGAGGGCGGGGCCTGGGTGGGTACTGGAGCCATTGTCACAGAGCCATTAGCTGCTGTTAAAGAAATACAATGTTAATATTTGTTTCTTCTTTTCTCTTTAATTGTACTATATTAGTTAGTCTGGCTACCACCAGACCAAGCCAAACTCAATAGATTTGAGATTGAGCATTGGTCTTGGGAGTCTGCTCTGTAATTTCTCTGCACAAGAGGTGTGACCAACGGGCATAGTTCAAATGACTCTACAGGCAATCGGAAAGTCCTTCAACCAATCAGACCAACCATCCGGGTGACGTAGAAGCAACAGTTGCATCAACGGGTTGCTGCGCTTTGGTGGCGTTCGGTGGTCGCTATGTTGAATGAAAACAAGAAGCTGCTTAGTCGCTTCTCTATAGTCATTCTGTAAAAACCCGCCAATAGCACGCCAGGTAGATAAGTCAGTTTGTGATTGGTTCCTGCAAAATTGTGAACTGAATCAGGAGAATTATACGTGCAGGTTTCCAGACCGAGCTGCAGTGTGAAATAAAATCTCTGGCAGAGTGGACGGGGTTTACCCAGTCTAACATATTGTATCTAGGAGTATTCAGTTTGGTCAACTAAAATAAATACATTTTAAATAAATACATTATTTAAAAAAAAAACACATGACATACAAACATGCAAATAAGATATGAACCACTTCAACAGACAGAGGTGGTACCTGTGGGACATCCCAGCTCATCGCTGCCATCAGGACAGTCAGCGTAGCCGTCACACACCCAGGTGTTGATGATGCATGCTCCAGAGCCACAGTGGAAGCGGTTGGGGGCACATGTAGAGGGACCAGGGGCTACAGTGTGAGGAGTACCACCACCTACGAGGGTGGAGATTCAAGTTTAATGACTGGGGTTGGATCAAGCAAAAATAAACATGAAGCACCATAGAGAGTAAGCATGCTAAGGGCATGCACACGATTGTCTATCAAAACACAGACAGTTACAAATATGTGAAATAAACAATATAAATATGCAGTTATGAAGTTCATACAGTGTCAAAAAAGTGTAATTTATCAGACATTTATTTGATATTTCTTTTTCAAAGTGTTTATAAAAGTAATATAATTAAATATATAATAAAAATAATAATAACTAAATCAGATCATTTACAGAGAGACAGTACAAATGCATTTGCATGTATATCAGGTCGGTACAACAAATAGTTCCCCACTATAATAATGGAAAAATTACTAGCATTATTGTCAAATACACATCTGCTGTAACAGACTCAGAACAAGAGGGATTTTTCCACTGTTATTAAAATCTTTGGTCTTTTCACTTTTCACACATCAACCCTAAGTGTTCTGTTGCTTTTAACAACAAATAATGATAACAAGCCTTATCACAGCCTTATCAACTGTGTACCTGTACACTGGGCCTCATCAGACCAGTCCCCACAGTCGTTCTCTCCATCACACTTCCACCATGTTGGAATACAGCGTCCATTTCTACACTCAAACTGGAAATACCTGGAGCACCCTGGGACCTCAGTGGGAGCAGCTGCAACACACAGAGCTAAAGTTAGCAGATACTGCTGCTTCAATATCACTGGACTTATTAACTTTTAACTTTAAAAAATCAAATGCACATCTATTATTTATTAAACATGCATTTTACATGGTTTTAATATTAAACACTAGTTGTGTGTATGTGTTAGCATAACCTCTTCCTCCTCACCACAGTTTGCTTCATCAGAATAATCCCCACAGTCGTCCATGCCATCACACTTCCACTCCAGGCTCACACACACTCCGTTGGCACACTGGAAGGTGTAGGCATCACACACTTTGCCAAACTCAGATGGCGTGGCTGACAGAAAACACACAGGAAAGTTAGTGGGTTACACAAATCAGTTTGTTGAAACAAAAAAAGCACAGGAAAAAATGAACATGTATTAATCACAGTTAGTGTATGAAGCAGAATAACAAAAGTGACAATGTTTGAAGGAAATGTATAGATGCAAAGTTGCGCCTATGTACAACAGTAGTAAAAATGTGTTTGAAATGTATCCAACGTTGAAAGATCCAACATGCTATGTAATGAACAGCACAACAAAGCGAAAAGCAAATTTGTAAAAGAAAATGTATAATTTACATTTTGTTCTTCATCTGTTTGCCACCTGTCATGTTTACCTTATACTATTGGCATTAATACAGGTAATAATGTACATGATGTTTCAAAATTAGGATCTATAGCATTACGTTAAGCAGAGGCAAAGAAGAAATGAATGATTCATGATCAGGTAAAATTATGCTACAGAACAAGTTTTGCACCGAAGAAAACAAGTGATGGACAGAGCAGCTGTTACAGGTTGTTGCTGCGTAAACATATCCAAACGTATGGTTCAGTCCGGGTTTCGAATTACTGCACATTTTGCAAATTTGAATGCTGTATCTCACTTTAAGGTAATGAATCTTGAGAAGCTTGATCAAATTCCCACAAATCAAATCACGTTGCACTCTGTGCAGACCTGCCTTGTAGAATCACTTCTTTCGATAGTTTATGAGAATTGTAACTTGTTGTGAGCAGGAATTAAAGAATAAGTAACACACCACATCCAGCATAGTCGGCGTCCTCATCAGATCCGTCTTCACAGTGTTTGATCCCGTCACAAACCAGGGACTGAAACAGACACTGGGCTCGGTTCTTGCATACAAACTCCATGTAGCGAGTACACAGTGGGTCTGTGGGTGATAGACAGAAGCCAACATGCAAAAGGACTTCTAAACACACTATGGCTTTTTCCAACATTGTAACAAGCATAGACTGATAATCTGTATGTTTTACGCTATACAATGTATAACCCAGATATGGGTTAATTGTGGCCTCTTATTTTTTCCAAAATATGCTATGGCTCAGCGATATTCTCAATAAACACATGGGTAATACACCTTTCTATTGTTTTTCTATTATATACATATTTAATGTGGCAATGAAAACAGTCTGCGAAATCTTTTTAACACAGGTATGCCTCCTTTAAACCCTACTGAGCTTTAACTGTCGGCCTCTCCAACGGTTTACTTATCCTCAGAAGACTTTTCTTAAAATTATAACAAATGTATAAGTTTAATTTGCACTTCCCCTGGTTATTATCCAGTGAATGTCACGGCATTATCTGACATTAACTTATGATGCATATATTTTAAGGACTATGCATGAGTGCTTTCTGCACAAGTTTTTTGAAAAAAGTAGTGTTGTCAATGAAAAGTATTATTAACAGCATTAACGTAAACCCATTTTAAAGGCGTCAATTTTTTTTATCGTGAGATTAACATTTTTTTTGGCCTAGCAAACGTTGTAGTTTTTTTTCACATGTTGTTGCAACTACTAGTAACGTTAGAAAAACTACAACACCACACCAGATCTAGCTGGACTGGAAACAAAACAACAGGCACACCACACACACTTGTTTGGGCTTGCAAGCCGGCCAAAGTGTAGTAGCGTTACGTTTTGAGTGGATGGCGAGCGTGAGATGCCAAAATGGATGCCAATAAAATTATGAATGAAAGTTTACTTTTTAAAAGTTACTAAATGGTTTTATTGACAAGACCAAAGTGATCTGTGAGTTTTGTCGTTACTGAGCTATCATCGCAGCACGTCCACTCTGAAATACCACTTGATGGCCAAGCCCACAGCTGATGTGAATTCTACACCCACTCGTCTAAGTATTTTTTCACCCTTTTATTGATGGACAGTGTTACATTGTGTGAGAGATTATTTGCTCCAAGTGAGAATGTTAGTGTGAAATTGAACACTACAGTAAACTATATGCCAAGGTTGTTTTCAATAATCATTTTTCATCCACTTTTCCATGTTGATAAGAGCATTAAAATGAAAAAACAACAACAAATGGGACAAAAAGAAATCAAGGGACATTTAGAATAGATAAAAATGTGTGATTAATTGCGAGATAACTATGACATTAATGGAATTAATTACGATTAAATATTTTAATCGTTTGACAGCACTTGAAAAAATTAAACCAATGTTTAGCCGACACCTTTATTTTCTCTCACTCAAATTATGACTCTTAGGATTTTTGTGTAACTCGGAAACCCTTCTAGCAACAGTACGTTACCAGACAGGATAACAAAATATGACTTAAATTCATTTTTTTTAACCATCCTGTTGGACCTAAAGTTGTTGTTTCTCTTTTCAATACCATAACCAAATTTGCATAATCATTTACATATGCTCTTCCACTACCCGGCCCTACTCATTTGACTCAGTATCTGATGACTAGTTTGCATTCTGCTAAAGAAATGGGATCACTCACCACAGTTGTGCTCATCAGCGCCATCTGAACACTCCTGGATGCCGTTGCAGTGTGCAGTGGCTGGAAGGCAGGTGTGATTGGAGCAGAGGAAGCCATTACACTGAGTTCCCTCTGGAAACACACAGAATAATGTAAATAAAAGATTATATGATTGCTAACAGGGAACATTAGCTCTCATGACTTTCCTTAGCTATAGCTGTTTATAACTGTCATGTCCAATAACGGTATAAAAGTGAAGCCTTGCAAACCTGCCTCACATCTGATCTGAAGAAACAAGATTATGTTAACAAGATTATTTAACACCTTTCACTAAGAATGTATTTTTACTAGGGCTGGTTGGTTAGATTATTGTTAAATGACACGATACGTTACAAATATATGTCGGCAATACATTCTGTCACAATGACAATATTGCGTATCAACTTACCACAATGTTGGGGGTCTTCGTCTGAGTCATCCTGGCAGTCGTCATCACCGTCACACATCCAGCGTTGTGGTATACAGTGACCCGTGCGACACTGGAAGCTACTGGCCTCACATGTGTGGTGGCCCACTAGGGACAAACAGGGAGAGATTAAAGACTTAGACAACCTGGTCAAACAGAGGTGCTTCACAGACGACAGCATTAAAGCCCTTTGATCTGTTATGTTATGATTCCTGCAACACACACACACACTTAACGCAAGTGGCACTGCTTTATTATGCATTATTGTCAAGTATTTGCATGAGCAAATATATAGAGGGCAGTGGCATTTAAAATAGGTAAGTACATAAATAATCATACTGTCTGTTATTTATTACTCTGACAAGCAAAAGAAGGTTTTTTCCCATGGCTTATGAGATTCTTTTTCCACTGAAGGAAGCCTTATTCCGTCGTGTTTTCATGATGTATTATGTAGTCAATAACACTGTCCTCACCTGTGCAGTTGGCTTCGTCTGACCAGTCTCTGCAGTCATTGTCTCCGTCACAGCGCCATGCCTCGCGGATACAAACACCTCGCGCACATGTAAACTCTCCTGGGCCACACTGGTGAGACTCTGAAAAATACATCCACAATATAGTTAGTACTTGCAAAAACTATTCATTTCCATTGTCATCCCTGATACAGCAACACAAAAAACATGTTGATTAACTTAACTGGTGTTTAAGGGTCACTTTGGCTAAGATGGACTTGAACTTACGATATACAAGATAGAAAAATTAGATTTCTTAAAACATACTTACACTACAGTGTTCATCTCAAATTGAAATTGTATGTGGTACTAAACTAGCATTTACTTGTTCTGTATGTTGTTAGGATATACTTTAAAACCTGGTGACAACAAAATTTTGTCTGGTTTGTCTGATAAGCTAAATATGATTCATGGAGTCCCATAGGGCTCACTTCTTGGCAGACATATCCTCCTGAAACATGCATTAGCTCAGATAATTTGCATAAAACCACTTGTAATAAGTTTAATTAAAATTTCCATTACAGGCCTATTAAACCTGGCACTGGGAATAGCCTACAAATCTCTTTAGATGTTTTAAGTAGGGATGAGTTAATAAAATATATAAAGTATATATATCATTCTCCTCTACATTTTGTTGCTTATTTTTTTCTGTACAAAATATTAAAAACTCCTCCCCCCCAAAAAAAAAATCCAATGTGAACAAAATGTATATTTCGCACAGTTACCATGAAGACATAATACTTTCTCCACCTTAAAAGATACACACAGAATAAGAACCATATTTTACCACAGTGCTCTTCATCACTGTTGTCTCCACAGTCGTCTTCGTGGTCACATTTGAAGGCCAGGGGAATGCAGGAACCTGAGGCCATGCAGCGAAACTGGTTGGACGGGTCACAGGTCGTAGTGGCTAAAGGGGGACAAATAAATATGTTTAGTTCTTTATGTTAAAACCGCATTTGCGTGTATCTCCCTAATGAGAAATGTGATGTGGCTGAACACTTACGACACTCCTGTTCATCACTCATGTCTCCGCAGTCATTGTCGCTGTCACACTTCCAGATGCTGCTGATGCAGCGGCCGTTGGAGCAGCGGTACTGGTTGGGCAAACAGCTGTGCACTGATTGGAGTAAAAGAATGGATCACATGCAACCACTATTTAATCGGATAGCTCCCCCTGAAATTGAGGCCTCACTTGCAACAGAGACAAGATCATATATTGTACAGCAGACAATCATGATTCCACAGTATGTGTTTTTGTCTCACCAGTCTTGACGCAGGTGTTGTTTTGAAGCTGATAGCCGGTTGGACACTGGCATTGCAGCTCTCCGTTGGGCCTGGTTACAGTTGGGGTACCGTCTGGGCAGACACAGGTGTGTCGGTGGCCAGGCTGAGGCAGACATAGCAGGCTGCACGGCTGATCAGCACAGGCATTATGGCCTGGTAGACGAAAGATCGAGACCTCAGTTTGAGCACTAATACAGTTTAGTTTAAATCAGTTTTGAAACTAGCTAAGCAGCAATCCTGTAACTATGTGTATGTATGATGCAATCTTCTATTTGCCTTAATTATGATTAAAATAATTGTTTTTAACTTCTGTCTAAAACTGAAATCTAAAGTCTGAAACTGACCCAGTTACTTAATATCTCATTGATTTATTTCTCACCATTTCTGCTAAGCTTTCAAACTTTGTAGACATGACTCAACTCTCAGTTCCTTACCTCTGCTCTTCCCCTTATAGAAGATCTTAAGGTCCATAACTCCAGTTAGTCTGCCAACAATCAGCTCATTGCTCTGGGAACCAGCTTTTGGAGCTTTGAAGATCCCCATTCTGGACCAGTCATCCCAGTACAGGTCATTCTGAAAACAGCATCCAACACAAGCTAGTAAACACGGATTCTTGGTGAGGAATTACACATTCAACATAATTTAAAACCTCATCCACCCTTTTTTTGAAAGTTTGAAGCTTTTATATGTACATCTAGTGAATATACAGTTTCACCTTGAAGACAGCGATAGCATACGGATGCGGCAGCCCCTCCATCAGAACACTCCTCTGGCCACCGGTGAAGTCGGCCCTCTCGATGCGGTCGCTGTAAGCTTCGGTCCAGTACAGCCAGTGGTCGTCAGCTGTGATCCCATTGGGCCAGCGAACGCCCTCTGACACGATGCAGGACACATTGGTTCCATCCATGTAGCTCCGGTAAAGACCTGCCGCTCGGTCCCCCCAGTCAGTCCAGAACATCAGACTGTGGGACATGAACAGTGTGGATTTAACTGGAATGTTTCACTAAACTCAGACTTAATTGAAACATTGTGTATTGTTTAAATGTCATTTAGGTGAGGAAAAACACATCCAATGAGTTAAGCATTACCGAAACACACTTTAACTTGTTGGCCAGTATTGTAAGAAAAACTCCAAGATTTTCCAAGGTAGCACTTTGTGACACAGGTCTAAAACAAAATACACCCCCTACAGCTGGTAATAGGAATATGGTCATTTATCTAATTATCATGGACATTCATCAAATGTTTGATCCAAAGCTGTACAATGTCAGACAATTTCACTCTGCCCGATCTAAGGTGTCTCCTTCCTTACAAATACGAAGAGAGCCTAGGTACCTTCCCTTGCGGGATTAATAAAGTATAAATTATTATTACATAAATTTCTGTGTTTACCACCAAAAAAAGAGACCAGACAGAGAAAGAGGAAGCAAGTGCAGTGAGGCAAAAATAAATTTTGAATTTCTGAAAAGTGAATACCACAGTGTTGTAACTTTGTTGATCAGCTGAACTCATCTTAAATAAAAGCAGAAGTACATTTGCAGAAGTGGACCCAAGTTTCTGTTATGGTGCATGTGAATGAGTTTCAGACACTGAGTGTGACAGCATTTTTGGAAAGTTTGGACTTTTTGTCCGGTCATCCCTTCCTCAAAGGGACATATGAGGGTTAACCTAGAATTACTTTATGCACATATAGTAGTGGTCAGTAGTGGTATAGTGGTGGTCAAGCCCCAATCCAAAATCTTCTCACCACAAAAACATGTATAATACTACAAAAACATGTATTTTTTTAAAGTAGTCACATTTACATTTTTACAAACCATAATAATATAAACACACCTTTACTAGCCTCAGAAATAATTTACTTAAACGTAGAATTGGTTTCATGTTGTTTTTTTTCAGTAAAAGAACTGTCCATCAGCTCTAGAGCGATAGCAGGTTTTTAATCCTGTGTTTTTGGTTTCTGGTGATGCAGTGTGTTATGTATTTAGATTTACACATTGTGCATTATGTTACAGTTAAGTGTTACACAATGCATTGACAAAGAAGGTCCTCAGGTACAGAATTACTGTCAGTGTGTGTGTGTGTGTGTGTTACCTCTCTCCAGGCAGCAGAACCAGAGCTCTGGGATGCTCCAGGACAGAGGAGTTGAGCAGAGTGTGACGCAAGTCACCGTCAGGGTTAGACACCTTCAAACACAACAACAGTGAAACTTGTCAGACGTCAATTTAAGTGTCAGGCCATGAATAACTTTTGGATGGCAGAACAAAATCAAATAATTACCTGAACATTTGACAAAATGTAATTAATAATGCAAACAACATCAATTTCGGTCTAACCACATTCACTGTATAACAGTAAAAAGTAACAGTGAATGTGGAGACAATGGAAAACAAGTCAATTCCCTATATTACAAATTAGCTGGATGGGAGTTAACAGGATTATTTTTAGCCTGATAACAACATGTAACATGTAATACCTCAATTTTCTGTGCTCCAGCGTCAACCCAGTACAACAATCTACTGATGGGGTCAAAGGTCAGAGCCTCCACGTTCTGCAGATCTTTCCTCACTACAACCTCCTGACCTGTACTGCCGTTCAGACACAGACGCTGCAGGAGGGAGAAAAAAAGGCAGCTAAAGGTCAACATTAATGGAACACTTGATCACTTGGTAAACATATAGCAGCTACAGTCACATTAAATACACAAGTGGGCAAAATGTCTAATTAACAAGCTCCTCACGAGTCACAGCACACATATAAATTGGTGTCACTTGTGTTTACCGTAACCAAACTCTTGGACCACTCCTTTTTGAATTCCTCACTAACCTGTATGGTGTCCAGTGAGATGTCAGCCCAGTACAGGCAGTTCCTGTCATAGTCAAAGTCTAGAGCAACAGCCTCCCTGAGGCCAACCAGAGGCAAGGCCTGGTCTGTGCCTGTGGCCAGGTCGTAGCGATGGATGGAGTTCCTCACCGCGTACAGAATGAACTCGTTACTCTCTGAAAGAACACAGGAGACATGACTGATGGGAAAAGACACTAACACATATTGTTACACGGCTTGGTTAAATCCTACGGCAATCTGCAAAATTCTTTTATAACAGACCATTGCCATGCATTGCCATGGACGCCGTTCTGATCACCCTGAAGGACAGCTATCAATCCGCTGGATTCCTGTCAGGGTTGTATTCACTATAATGACCCCCAGCTCTACATTATCCCTTACCTAATCACATGATACAGTCTGTGGGATAAGTACCGACATAATCACAAGTCTGTTTTAACCTTTGCAGTAAAACATTTCAGCATGTTTGAATATTAATGCCATTCATGCTTTTAAATATGTACTTCTATATAGTATACACAGTTCAGAGAGGGACATCTTCCAGATAATATTATGTCTTATATAATAATTATAAGATTTACTCTTACTCAACCAGACAGTCGTCCAGTCTTTATCCTACCAAACAATTTTTTTTTTTAAAGTACTGTATATGGTTTCTAACTTTACAGACTTACACATAAGAATGCTATAAAGACCCAAAAAAAGTTGTTTTTTGAAGGTGAAGACTACCAGTGTATCCAGCCGCTTACAGCAAAGTGTAGGAGTAACCTTTAAGAACAGCTCTCAGGTGAACACATGATTAATCAAATGTCTGATGTGCCAGATTACCTCCGACAGGACAAGGCAGCATCTCTCCATCCAGCCTGGACTCCACATCTCCTCCACTACAGCTGTCGCCTGGTACCTTCCTGTAGCTGCAGCAGAAAGAGAAAGAGATTTCCTCAGTTCAACACTAGGTGGTACTCTCACCAAACATATCTAATGACCGCAACATTACGTTATCTTCACAGTAGCAATAAACCATAAAAAACAAAGGCTGGTTTGCATTCTGGGGAATTCTCAGGAAATGAAAATTAATTAACAGTATGAAAAGATAATGACTGTGGGTCCAAATTATTATTTTATATGCACCAGGTAGGAGGTTCAAATTAGAGCTCATGTGCATTGACCATAATGCGACCAGATAAATAACACAAAGGCAGACATAAAAATCAAAATAACTTAAATATTTGACAAAACCTCAAAAGGGTCAATATAACTAAAAGTAAAAAAAAGGTCAAAACAACTCAAAAGGACAATAGCTTACAATATGAAAAGTAATGTAAATGTGAATCGAATCGTTCTGCAGATGCAAACATTATGCTAATTTACCACACAAAGGAATCCCAGGCACATTTCTGCACTGTTAAGTCTGATAACAGCAGCTTACCCTTTGCTGCGACGGTAGGTGGTACCGACAGGACATGGCACTGGAGGGGCATAGAGATCACCTGAGAACTCAGGGTCAGGCACACACACCTGCAAAGACAAGTCTTCACTCAGC
This sequence comes from Etheostoma perlongum, assembly GCA_026937815.1. Classification (NCBI taxonomy): domain Eukaryota; kingdom Metazoa; phylum Chordata; class Actinopteri; order Perciformes; family Percidae; genus Etheostoma; species Etheostoma perlongum. Next base: position 27,899,524 of record CM049373.1, on the reverse strand, counting down.
TTGAAGCCGTAGTCACTGGAAAGGAGGAGGAGGAGGAAGATAGGTTGGGAAAAGAAACACGGGGAGAAAGAAAAACAGCCAGTTAGCTTCTGCCTTGTGATTAATGGGAGCACCGGATGTGAATTTTTAAACAGACTCATTATGAGCTGTGATGGGAGCTCCAGGAGCAATAAAAAATGTGCAGAGTAGGCTAGCTTGGTAAGACCAAGATATTGGTTTGCCAGTATTGAAGTTTAATTAAAAGTCAGTGCCATCTGCCTCTGATATGACAGAGGTCCTACTCACACTAAAGCAAATGAATGTATGCATTGTGATATCAACATGTATGCTATTATGTGGTATTGTATGTACAGACCAGTGTGTAGTTAGTCCTATTGGCAGCTTTGTTGCAAACGTACAGGTGTGATTCTTTCTAAAAATGTCAAGTAGTCCAACAATGTACTTCTTTTACTGACAATGTATAAACACACAACTATTTCTATTTCAGACACCAATGGGACACAGACAAGATTTTAACAACAAACATGTAAGAATATGAATGTTTTGTCCATGTGTGGATCCCTAACCATTCATAGTCCTGGCGTGTGCAGGAGCAGTTAGAGTTGGTGACGGGGCGGTCGAAGTCCTCTCCGTTAAAACATGTAGCGTGGGGAGCACGCCTTTTAAACGTTACCTCTCTGCCCAACAGACACTCGTTACCGTGCTCATCTGACGGTGACCAGCGCTTGTAGTCAGCGTCAGAACACGGCACACCTGGGGTAAAAAGAAGAAGAAAAACAATAGTTAATTTGCACTGACATAAAAACACAGAGTTACTTGTTAATGTTCCTGGTGATCCATTTGTCAATCTTCTATTTCCTTCTCTGATGAGAAGAAGGAAATAGAAGTGATGAAACATCCATCTAGTAGCCTTAATTAATGGGTTTACAGCTCTTGGAAACACCTAAGAATACATGTATTTCTCATTTTTCTGGCTCAGTAAGTATATATTTAGCCATGTTTTGCACACAGCAATTACTGCAATACACTTCCATCACACTGCTAGCATCATGGCTACCAAGTGTGAGGTAACTAATTACATTTATTTTAGCTCCTTCAAATGCAGGAGCACAAGTATGTGTTTTTACTTACTGAGCGTAATGCTTAAAATAATACTTAATGATAGCGTCTGTTAAAGAGTAAAAAACATCACTGAGAGAGGTAATGTTTGCCAAAGCAATCACCATGTTTTATTTGAGCTACATATTCCAATTTCTTTCTTTTTTCTTTTTTTACTGTTAGCTGCTACAAGATTTAGGCTAAAGCTACATTCTAAAAATACATGTATTTATTATATTGTGGTTCTTTTAGTTGTAGTGTTTTCTCAAAGACAAGCGAAAACTAACTGAAAACAGTCATCTCCGTTAACTTGAACACACTGCTGGCTTTAGGCAGTATTAGCTACAGCTGCTACATGGCTAACAGGCAAAGTAGCAACAGTAGCTAACGTGCCTTTATTTAGACAACAGGCTAAAAGTCATGCATGTAAATGAGTTACAATTCAATGTTAACTATCCACACTTAAATTAAGTGTAAACTTATAAATAGCTGCAGTGAGCGGTTGTTGCTAAGAGCTGAGAATCACCACCAAAAAAGCCCTTTACCCTCCCCCTCCCTCTGAACCTCCTTCTTCTCCTACCTACCCAAAACTTCAGAGGTGTTGACCTGCAGGATGAGCCAGCTGTGCCTCTGGTCGGCATAGGAGCCGAAGATGGTGAAAATGGTGCTCTTCTCCCCTGGCTCAGTCAACAGCTGGTAAACATACACCTCCTTGTCTGAGAACTGAAAGTCGGTCCATGTCTCGCCTTCATTGGTGCTGAACCTGATGGGTACGTGGCCAATATTAAACTCATTAACAATGATTTTTAAACTGCTCATGAGCTCCCATACACTGTATCCATTCTTTGTTTATAAATCAATTTGCATCCTACTTGAATAGCAACATGAGAGGAAAGATGAATTTAGGAGTAATATGGTATATTACCCCTAAATTCATCTTACATACTATGTATATCAGTATAGTACATCAGGCATTGAAATTGGGAGGTTTAACAATAGTTATATTGACATTGGTATATATAAGCCAAAACTAGGTTACTGAGTAACCAGAATACGGGAACTAAATTCTCTCTACATTTAATTGAGGTCAGCTTTTTCACATTAATATACTGTATCACCTGCAAATGATTACAAATAGCCTGAAATGCTGTGGTTGGCAGGTGTTAGGTTACACCTCTGTTTACTGAGTGATGGTTTATTTCCCTTTTTTCTCTACAACAATCTGCTTCACATTCATGCAATCTGCTCCTGCTAAATAAAGATCACATCCACTGGAGCAAGTGCCATTTATGTGCTTCACTCTCCAGATTTCCTCAAGCTGTTTGAGGATTCAAATGGAAGCCTCCAAGTCATAAACCAGCCGCTCAGGATTTTGTGTTTGAAGCCGTTGTTTATGGAGAAACAAGTGAATGACAGGTTTCACTTCTTTTTTTCCTGTCCTGAAAGGAACATTTTAACGGTGCAGTTGGACTTACTTGAGGTGTGTGGCGGCGCCTCCTTGTGCAATAGCCATCAGGATACCCCCATGGTCACCCCATGTGTAGAAATGAGGCCCAGCCAGTGCCTGGACAACAGAAAACACGGAACATAACGAACATGATGATGGATAATAATTTGAATTTAAAAAATATTACTGCTTTATTGGTAAGACTTTATGTTCACACCTCCCTGGGAAATATACAGATTCACTCGTTACCTGCAAATCAAAGTGTCCATTTCAATGAGTCTTTAAAGTCTTGCAAAACACAAACTCTTGTGCATTTACATCTTTAGTTTGAGAAGAACATCTTCCAAGCAAACTGTGGAGCTGATCATTTGTAAATGAGAATGTGGTCCAAGCTGCCGGAACCTCTCAAACTCAAATATATACAGAACATAGCTCTCTGAACTAATAATAAATAACCATCTAACTACAACATGTTTTCAGTATTACTAGCATCTGAACAGAGCACGATGTTGAGTCAGAAGTGATAAAGACCCCCTAAAACGACCAGTCTATGAATCTTCAAGGTTCAAAGCATTTAAAGATGCACTACTTTATATTTTCATATAAAAATGGATTGAATGACTACATGTAATTTGAAAAGAAAGAGAATTATCATTGTACTCTGCAGTTCCCCTCAGCTTTATGGCTCATGTTTTAGCTCATTGTTTTCACTGCTGTTTTCATAAAAAAAAAAAACTAAACCTGCTACCTGTCCAGCACCAAACAACAGACAAACAACGGGGCCAGATGTTTTTTTTAAAGAGTTGCTGGAGACCAAAACAAGAAATAAAGGCAGTGAATGTTTGCTTGACAATCCTTATTCCACTCCAAATGAATGCCAACATTGCTCAGTGTCTGCTGTATGTCCACATTTAGGTAACTGTTTGCTAACCAATTCAACATAACACCTTTATCATTTAATTTTTTTATATTTTATTTAAAAAAAATCTATACTGTGCTTTTAGTTTATTAATCTCTAAGTGGTCAGCAACAATTTCTCTGAAATGTGAAGCATAAACATCATAACTTGTTCTTTGAGACACAGATTTAAATGTATAAATAATGCAGTGTATCCTTAACACATAGGCAAGTTAAATTTTGAACCAATGCTCATAACAAGCCTATATGTGTAATCTAGATGTAGAAAGTCAGTCCAAGTAAAAAGTTCAGAGGGCCCATAATACCGTGATACATTATACAGGCGCTGACATGAAATAGACTTCGACATATTGAAAACTCTCTTTGACAGACGAGCTGCCTGTCACTCAGTTTTGCAAGCTGTGTTTTTCTTGTCATCTGTGTCAGATTTTGTACTGACCTCTCTCCAGCGAGCTCCGGCGCTGCTGGATACATATACATTAGGCTTGTTGGCCAAGTTCCTGCCTACAGATCCTGCAATCAGAGGACAAAAAAGGCATTTTACACACATGCATTATAGGGGTTTTCCCTGAATATTACGGACTTGATGTGGCCACTGCTTTTGCTTTCACAAATAGAAAATCTGTAACCCCAGAACTCAAACCATTGCATTCTGTATCTTGTCATGCATGAGGCCTTTGTATGCGCTGACAAATACTTTCCATTCACTAGGAATGATCTGCTTACACATTTCACAAAGAAACATTATGAAATCAAATATGCAAAAATGGAAACTAAACTTTATTGGTTGTTGTTTTTAATTGTTTTTCAGAAAACTAATGGAACTAAGAGTCTACAGCCATGACAGGCTATAATGGTAATTGCAAAGCAAGTTGTGGGATAGATAAAAGTTCAGGTCCAAAGTTGGCTATTGATTCTAAGCCGTCATAATGATGTAACGGTGGTGCTAGAGTTAAGGTCTTTGATAACTTTTATCAAGCGAGTTTGTCAGGTTGTGAGCATGAACGTGGTAAGCAATTTGTTTAGCAGTATTGGATGGTGCAGGGCTTTTGTTAGAATTATTACGACTCATCCCATAGAGAACATGAACATGCGTGTACTCACATGTGTGTACTGGTTAAATAAAACAATCAACTTGCTTGGGAGCTAGAGGAAAAGTCAGGCAATGATTAAAGTCAGTAGGGTTCATGGATGTCTGTACAAAATGCCACGATAGTCCATCAAATATTTGTTGAGAAATCTAAGTCGGGACTAAAAAGGTGGACCAAACGACCAGCCAACATTACCTTTTCTAGAGCCAAGCCGTTTTAGCGTAGCTACAAAGACTTAGGGCCCTATCTTTCACCCAGCACGTCACAGTGCAAAGCCTCTGGGCATGTGTCTTTGCTAGTTTAAGACCAGCATTATCTACAGTATGCATCCATCCATCAAGAATAATAATGGAATTTATGGATTGGAAGATTAATACCAGCAGTGTCTAGCTTACACTTACACTTAGGATCAGACAGAAACCTGCTTACATCTTTACACATCAACACTGTTAATCAAATCTCAACTTCGGAGTAAATAACTTCAAGAAGCTCAGATTAAAATGAGAGTAACATGGTGGACTGTAACCTAAAAAAAAGTGTCTCTGAAATTAATTACATACCACCTCTGTGTAAAATGGGCTAATGGCTCTTAACAAATATCAAACAAGAAGCCAGAAGTCATTGTCCAGATATGAAACTGGCAAGCACAAACACTGTCGCTGTGCATGCATGCTTACTAGAGTTTTATCATGAGTTTGGTTAGAAGCAGCATTGGGACAAACAACTTACAAAGTAACGCGTTACAGTAACTTTTGGCAATAACTAGTACTCAAATAAAGTAACTAAATTACTATTACTGAAAGGCATGTTTCTGAAAGGCATTATTATCCCCGCCAAGCATGAAGGGAAATATGTGTGCGTGTCTCAAACAACGTATTAGTCAAAGATTAGGTTAGGTTAGTTGGCAAAATATATGAGCCAGTTTCCGATTTTGCTGTGTATGTAAACATGTGTGTCCAGTTTGTGTATGTATATGCCTGCTTGTATTCATGAGTGTGTTTGACCCGCTGGGTGTCCGCTGGGTGCTGCAGCAGTAATTAGCCCATCTGTTTGAGAGCGATAACGAAACGAATGGTGTTGGCTATTGCCATTCCTCCTCTGTCTTGCTGTCTCTCTCCACGCCCATTATCTTATAAGAATTTAATTAGAGGGACTGGCTGTGTGCAGGGGAAGAGGTCGCCTAGACACTGGAGAGTATCAACAAATCAATGCTTTCCAGCAGCTGTAAACCAGCTTCAAACAGCATAAACTGATGAATCCATCAGTCTGCAACACCTTGAAACAGTTTTTTGAGAGATACAACAAACTTTACAACATGCAAGAAGACATTTGTGAGCCTGAAAAGTTGCTCTGAAGGAAATGTGCACAATGTATTGAATCAAGTATTAAATGAATGTTAAACTCTTCTATGTCTGAAATCAGCCATGGTTCTTGAGAACTTGATGCAAACAAGTAGTTTTTAAAACACCTTCTCCACAGAGTACAAGCGTATTTCCTGTGTACAGCAAACTCATCTGTGTTATCAGAACAAGAGGAAGTAGCTCTAAAACAAGCTCTGTCAGTAAGAACATCCTACAACAGATGACACACATCTGTCTGACTAACAGAGACACTCCTGCCAAACTCACTGAAACCTTTTAGAACTGATTTTCTGTCCATTACCCAGATACCAGACATTTCTGGTGGTATTTGTGTAGTATAAGCATGCAATTTAACTGCGGGTTAAATATGCAATTACAATGTCAAAGATTTAAAAAGGCATGCTCTGTGATCCAAACCACTAATAGTCAATGAATGCATGTGGTTAAAAAAATATTGATTGTGCATTTAATGGCCACACATGGAAATTCAAATGAGGTGGGAAGTTTGGTGCTCATATCGAGCTATCCTTGACTCTTGCACATAAATGTCAACTGGAATTTTCATTTGGAGTTTTTTTTTTTTAAATGTGGTCTTTATCAGTGATGTTGCTTTGTTCTCCCACCTGTTGCCATGATGAGTCCTGGTGCAGAGTCCTTGGATAAAATTGGCATTCTCCTCAGCTGGATGTTGAACAGCTGGCTCCAGCGCTGGGCAAGGTGGAGGGAGCAACCTTTCCCGAGCTGAAGGGGAGAGAAGAGGAAAGTCAGGTGATGTTTTTAAGTTGTTTTCATTATTCTTCTTTCTTCTTTACCACCACGTACATCATGAGACTTGGCCAACTACTGGACACAGAAGGTAAGGTTTTCTTTTAACAAAGAGAAACCAAACCATTATTCTGTAAAGCAATTACACATTGCTTGGAAGGAGAGGTCTATGGTGGCACATCTGGGTGAATACCTAAGGGTCTGTGCAAAACACTATGCTACAGATAAGACCTCACAAGGGGCTTAGATCACAATCAGATCCACAATAAAAATAATAAATTACGAGGGACCAATTTCTGATGTCAGCAAACTAAATCTTAAATCATTAAAGACGCATGTTTGTTGGTGTACCTGGCAGTCAACAGTTCCTCCCAGGCTGTCAGCAGCAGGCGGCTGAAGCAGCTCCCACGTCCCCCCCTTGTCAAAAGTGATGACGGATCGCATGTTGTCCTCGCTGACCGAGCCGTTGATGAGCGTGGCGATGAAGACCCCTCGCAGCCCCTCCACGCGGTGCAGGTCCGCAAAAGGCTCATTGGCAAAATACCTGAAACACAGAGAGGATACATAATCGTCAGGGTCATGGAAGGGAATAATTTGTAACAAATTTTGCTTAATGTAGTTTGCATAATTTTACATGTATTTAAACACCTTTCACTTTTAGAAAAGAGGTGTAATGTGTGGTAATCCCGGCCGTAGCATGGCTAAGAAAACATTCTGCTCATTTTTTTCTTGCATAAATTCTTTGTTTATGCTAATTTATATATTTATATTATTAAAGCTAAATTTTTTTATATCGCTGGTTTCCCTGTACTGTACATGCTTGTTCACGTGGCTTGAGAACACTAAAGGGCAAACCCAGGAAACTAAATGCATCAGCATTTTGAAATGACAGCAGTACTAGGCAACCTTACACACAACGATGTAAGAAAAAACTGTTAACCTGCCCAGCACAGGATGCTTTATGTTTACATTAACAGAAGGCACAAGAGCCACAGCTCATTTCATCATCAGAAGACACAGTGTCAGATACACGGAAAGACCCTAGAGAACCAACACAGTGGCTGCGTGTGCCAAAACAAGAACAGGATCTTCCTGATGTGGTTATGGAGAAACAATGATGGCAGAGCTCAGAGGTCGAACAGGGTTGATCAGATCAATAGATTGTCTTTTATTAGATAAAGAAGCATTACTCGTCCGTGTTTGCAAAGCCATACAAAGGCTGTTATCTGGCATTTGTAAGGGGAATTGGAAGTCTTCCTGTCAGTTGCAGAGGTTGCTATGGGAACTGCTCACTTACAAGCAAAATATGCAGGTTGTGCACAATTTGTACTGTGAGTACATGCCGGCTTTATTTTTATATGCTGGTACAATTTTGCTTGAGCACATGGTTAATTTCTTATACGAAGGTTAAACGAGCAAATTAAGCCTACCTATTAAGCATAAAAGTTAATTCTCAACCTTGGAAACTCAAGCTTTTATGGAGCTTTTTGAATGCTTCACACACTTTTATCAGCAGAAGAAGTTTGCTCAGTTGTTATAAAAACTGACCTGTTGGCATCAGGCTAATACATTACTGTCAAACTAGTTTCATCTGATGGGACCTCACAGCATTTGTACAGTGCCTTGCGAAAGTATTCGGCCCCCTTGAAGTTTTCAACCTTTTGACACATTTCAGGCTTCCTGATTCCTCAGGAGGAGGAGGTGGAAGCAGCTATAATGAAATTGTGGACTACTCTACTTAGCTCGGCTAATTTTGTGTCACAGAAAAAGGTTTTTATTCAACAAGTGTGTTATGTGTGTTTATAATGATACTAATGTCAGTTCTCACTAAACTTGTTTTCCAACTAGCCTAAAAACATTTAGATAAATGCAAGATAATGCCTGTGTGTGTGTGTGTGTGTGTACTAAAACTGAACTTCACAATATCAGCAATGTGTGTCGGTGTGCGTGCGTGCGTGTGGTACCTGATCAGTGTGTTGCTGCTGGAGCCCTCAGGACTGTAGTACAGAACATTCTCCAGTGACAGTGAGAAAGACAGGCCCTGTGTGTCTGAGATGTAGAGGTGTGTGACGTTGTTCAGGTGGTTCACACACACAAACACTTGATCCTCTGATGCATCTGCTATGTAGTACTCCTGTTAGTAGTAGGAGAGAGAGGCTCATCTTTAGTTCACCAACCTACTGTCTGTTTAGACTGAGGACACAAAACATGACTGGACACAATCTGATAAGACTGGATATCACAATAAATCACGTCAACACGGACTTGTATACTGTAGTGTAGGTGGTTCTCCCGTCAGAATCTGGACGTCGATTGTGTCACATATTTTTAGAAATGGAAGCCACACTGTTCATATGCAGTTGTTTCAAGCTGTAGTCAGCTGGGGATGTGATGTGATAGTGACTCATCCCTGACTCGGGAATGATCGCCAAATATATACAAGCTCATGAACTTGCTGATCATTTAGGGACCACAATCTTGATGATCAGGGGTCTAACGCCTCTAAAACACAAGCTCTCATCCCATTTAAATACTGTATACCCAAAACAAACAACAAAACAAAAGAATCTCGAGGATGAAGGTCTTCTTCACCTTGGGAACACACATTTTGTTGTGATTTGAGTTTTGTCCAGATAATGTGGATCCAATTTAAAACAATTACATAAAACAAGCCTCACAGATGGTGAGAGAGGTTTAGGATGAGATTATGAAAATGTTCTTACATGAGACCCAACACTTCTTGAAATATCTTACTCTAAGAAATACTGTATTAACAATTGTATTGGCAATTTTGCCGATAGCCAAATAATCTAGCCAAGGTTCTCAAATGATAAATTCTGTCTATACTCAAGCAGCTGTACAAGACGTTCAAAAATAATAATAATTGGACACAATGGACAAAATTAAGCTTCAAGTCATAAACGATGTGATTAAAAAATAAACAATGAATCTGATCAGACAATCGATTACATTTTTGGATCTTACAAACAAATCAGTCCAAAAAGGTATTGAAAGTCAATACCCAGCCTGACTTCAACATCAATTTCTCATTCAGTCTACTAATAAAGTATATAAATTCTTAATTTCTGAATTACTGGTGGAGTACATGAGAAAGAGACTCACTGTGATTGGATGTCGGGTCATAAACTGGGCAGCTTTCATTGGCTGGCGGTTGTAGGAGACCCAGAGCTGAACAGACGAAGGTTCATGGCTGCCAAACTGTTTCTGGAAAGGCAGAGGACACAGAGACAGAGACAACACAGTTCATTCAACAACTCATCATTTATGTCAAACCCTTGAACATTTCAGAGGCAGCCAGAGGCAGCCAGTCTTGATTTTTTTGTTGGTCAGCAGCTCCAACTTGGAATTGATATACAGGCTTCCTCTGTCACTGCACAAAGAATTCTACGAGTTAGCACAAATCTTGATGATTTTTATTTTTTTAAAGAAGACACTGTTGTCACATGTGGAGTAAAGCTGGACAGTGCTGTCCCCAGAGCAGTGAGGTTATGGATAAGGACAAGAGACTTTGGTTATCTTGACTGTCCTGATGATGTGTTTCTGTCTTAATATCCCCGCAGTACAGAGCTCGACAGCGAGTCAGAAAACAATAAAAGGTCCAGACTTAAGAAGACCCCCTAAGGGTTAGTGTGTGTGTGTGTGTGTGTATGTCTGATTTGTGTCCACCCTTGACTACTGGGTGCACCCCCCTGTCTCGAGCAGCCTCTTCCACTCAGTCTATTGATTTATCTAGTTTAGAGACAACATCGACTGTGTGATGTGAAAGCAGAGTAGAAACTACACTGAGACAAATGAAGGGAAAGGAGGGAGGGAGAATGAAAGTAAAGGTGCAAATTGTATAAAATAATGTAAAACAAACAAGCACTTATGCATGTTTCCATTTGACATGTAGAGAAAGTTGTCATTTAGACTTAAGAAGAATGTCAAAAACTAACACAGTGGTCACTGTAACTTTTTACACTGTTTACTTTGTTAGTCAAGAGGGAAAATTTGACAGCAGAATGTCAACTATGTATTTTTTTACATGTAAGTGGCAAGGCAATTATATATTTTTCCACTGAAACCCCAGATTGCATTGCAATGGCAACTGTAAGTGAGCCACACATTCCACACTGTGCTCATTTTCTCTCAAACAGCTCCTCTCTAAAATCCCTGAAATGAGTCGTGGTTCTTAGGCCTCAGATTAACTCAGCCCGGGTGGCAAACAGACACAATCACAGTAGTTTGGAATGCAATACCATATTCTGCATTCAATACTGTACACTGAAAATGAACTATGAAATATAAAGTCAGATTAAAATTATAAGAAATGTTTGCAACTGATTCTAGACATTCATGCTTCAGATTTTCATCTTCTAATCAAAAACTGTGTTTTCCAGGATTTATATGAACCTCTCTAATCACAAACAAGTACATCCTTAGTATTTTTTTTCTGTAACCCACAAGGCCACACAGTGAGAGCTCCACTCCCACACAGTAACCAGCCACAAGGTGACATTTGTTAATGACTGGCCCAGAGGAAAAGCACATGTGCGGTTTTGACATTTTATTATAACGAAAAGGTATCTGCACTGACACCAAAACGAGCTGTAAATGTCACAGGCCAAATCCTCTGAGGCAAAGTGTCTTCTCCTAGTTTCCCCCAATTGCTGTACAGCTGAATCCTATCAGACCTTCATATGCTTTATAGCTCAGACAATGAGACCCTCAAGTGCTTATGCAAATGCATTATGTCAAGTGTTTCTGCGTTGCATCTGGGATTCTTTATAAAAAGACAAATGGATGAAAACTGTCCCCAACACTCTAGCCTAGTCTAGAGCATGGTTTCTCCTCTACCCTGTCTGTCTTAACCAAACTCAACTACATTTAGATTCAAAAGGCATTATTTAGGGACATTATGAGCTTGCCACAGTTTAAAAGTAGAACATCAAAGTGAAGTCATTCCAATATCAATTAATACTTGAGAGTCTAATAGTGTGCATGTGGCAAACTGCACACTTATCTCTGGTCTTTGATATTTCTGTTCAAACTAAGGACGGATGTGTGGTATCAGAATGAAATCAGGACTTCTTTGACCAGTAAAAAATAAAAATAAAACCATGTGAATACATTTGTCTACAATTACATACAGTTATATCAAAGAAGCAAGTAACATTATTATAGTGAACTTGTTTACTAAACTATAGTACAGCTGTTAATAATGTAATAATGTACCAATCTTACTTCCAAACACATTCATTTTAATTGATGGATAGAATTGATACTTAAAGCTGCTCGAAATAATATTTTTTATATTAACAATTAATACAATGATTATAAGTAATGTGAAAAGTGTCACACCCACAAAGCTTTATCAGCCAACTGTTGTTTTCCTTAGCCCTACAGAGCATTTTAGCATCTTTCAGCTCATTGTTTTTGTTTTAAGGCCCCTAACTAGTCTGTGTATTAGAGATGACATAGTAACTAGTTAATAAACTTTTGATAATATCGATTACGCCGGACATTTTACAGGAAAAGGATATTCATTGATTTCCCTGAATATCTGTGGAGTATATTTCACTTTTGTTCTACATTTGTTTAACCTTGAGCACTAATGTGTGAAAATGAACATAATGGGTTTTATTTATATAAAAACAAAATGAAGATGGGGGCAGGATGGCAAGTAAGCAAGTACTTCAAATCATTGCAGATGTTCTGTCATCTGCTGGATGTATAAATGAAAAAGACCTGTTTGCTAACACATTTGCTTTAATTGATTTGTATTACTCAATCTGAAACTGTAAAACAAGGGGTTGCAAAAGTGGGACTTGTGGGAAATCAATACTACCCTACCTGCTGGCTGGTTTAGAATGAGAATCATACTATTTTCTCTATTGAGTAGCAATAGAATAGCAGCAATAGCAACTGTCAATGTGTTAACATGTAGCTCTAAATGACAGCATATCTCCTCTGAGAATTTCCTGTAAATTACCAAAACACAGAAGAGGACATTGCCAGGAACAGTCTGAGGTATTTACTAAACTGATTTGTTTAAGGAACTGCAAGTAAAGCAAGCGCTTCAGAAGCCACTAGAAAGTATACTGTGCCTTACTGGGAGGAATCATTCCTCCTCCAATCTCCACTTCCTGTTTTCTTCTATGTCTGTCCAAGATTCTTGCAGAGAATCTGTGATCTAAATGAGAAGGAATATTACAACCAAATAACTGTGAAGAGAGGGATCGGGCCTTATCAACTTCCCCATTACATCTACTAAGCCAGTTATCTTCCCCAGTTTTTCTTGATGGGACCTAAGGTTGCGGTCTTTTAGGTCCGATTAGCACTATATTCCTCAGGATCCCTTTCGTTAGTTAAAACTCTCCATTTCTGGCTCTTTAATTAGCTTAAGCAGCTTGGCACTACCAAAAGCACTTGTGATATTCCATTATTCTAATCCTATTTGCGCAAGCCAAAGACAGAAGAGGAGAGAAAGTAACTGAGACTAGTGAGAAGAATTAGTCTTTTCATAGCTAATGAGCATGGTAGAAAATAAAGATAGCCCTGCTAGCAGTAGCTATTTGCAAGCAGCAAGAAGCTAGTCTATATCGGCAATGTTTCATTTCTGAGATTGTTCAGGTGCCACCGGAAATTCCGCTGGATGTCACCTATTTAAGCCTGATGTCCGTCACCTTCCACTTTCTTTGTGTTGTTGTTTTTTAAAATTTATGAGGACTATGGTTAACTGCTCCTCAGAACTCTGCAGGGTAAATTCAGACAGCTAGCTAGACTATCCATCCGATCTGATGTTTCTGTTGCAAGAGTAAAACAACCGTTAAACGTACACATGCTCCGCCAAAACAAAAAGTCCCTTCCCGCGTCTATTTTGCAGAGGCACTGTTAGCGCAGCCCAAGACGATTCCATTTGTTTGCTTGATAGTTGCACTAAATTGCCATTTTGCTTTCATTTAACTCAACATTATTTCTTTCTGTACAGCTGTGTCAATCACCTCAACTCTTCCACTCAACCATTTTTCAGCCACTTTATCTCTTGGATATAGCTAGCTAGCTTCTCTTAATCATGACAACATAGCTCTGATTGGTCAACTGGCTTTCCAACACCAGAGTTTTGAATTGGAGCAATTTCAATTGCTGAACAAATAATTAATAAAGGCCGTGATTCCGTGGTCTGGAAGGAGGCTACGATAGTCCGTCTCTCAATACTTTCTGACTTACCGAGTCCATCTAAGGAGCTAAGACCCAAACCCACACATTCCTACTGAAGACATAAGAAATGGGTCTAATTTCCAAAAACAGCAGGACATTGTCGTTTTTAGCAAACATTTCTTCAACAAAATACTGCATTTGTTGGGGGCTATTTTCAGCTGCGGATTAATACACATTTGGTTCTTCACGGAGGTCAGCAGGGCAGTTTATGCAGGATGGATTTAAAATAAACTAAGCATGTTCATTTTAATGAAGCAACATGGCATGCAGTGCAATGATGTCAGTGATGTGTTTTTACCACCTAAAAAACAGTATGTCCGCTCAGTATGTCTCTGAGCTGCAACATTAAACTCTCTGAGCTTATCTGGATTTCCGTAATGTTTTGTCTGACTTCCTTAATCACATGCAGCACTGATGAATCGGTCTAGAAACGAGTGTGTCTGAGGAAACACTACAGAAAGACAACCTAAACAAACAGGCCAAGTGTTGGCAGTACTATTTTGCCGTCTTGTGCTCAGAGCCTCTCTGTCTTTTCCATGTCAGCAAGTCTCAGATGAATCAGTATTACGTTGCAGACTAATTTGATAAGGTTTTGTTATCTAATCTACATACATTTTTTGATTTGATATGAGAAAAACATAGTAAGTGAATTCTGAGTTCAGATTATTTGGTCTTTCTCACAGTGTGTACAGTTTTGATGATGCTCTCATCCCTCAAAACTAACTTTGGACTGCATCTTAACTGAAAGCAGAACCAAAAAACTAGTGCTGATATCAGTTCAAAGCAGCCTTCAAAGCTGTATAAAAAAAGTACTTACTGTGCAACAACATCCTGTTTTGAAATCGTTGTTGCTTAAGCACAACTTTACAAGTTCCTGCATCTGACAGTCACTTAAAACCCACAGCAGCTACATCTGATAGTGCGAACAAGCATTTATCTGAGAACATTTTGTGGGGACTGCTATGTAGTTGTACTTCTGGTAATGATGACAAACAGCTGGTTAGTCACGTCTGAAAGTTTCAGTCAATATATCCCAGCCTTCCCTTTGGCTGCTGAGCTAACGTTTACTAATTTTATAATTTAACTAGTCTCACATTCCAGACCTATCTCCACAGCGCTGCAGGGGAAGGTCTGGCCCTTCCACAAATACATTACTGGATAGGAGAAAAAAAAAAAAAAACGGTCTGGGTCGTTTGCATTTCTTTAATCCAATGACTATTGTTTTGGACGGCCATAA
Source organism: Etheostoma perlongum (assembly GCA_026937815.1). NCBI lineage: Eukaryota > Metazoa > Chordata > Actinopteri > Perciformes > Percidae > Etheostoma > Etheostoma perlongum. The sequence goes on along the minus strand of CM049373.1, from coordinate 27,884,386 downwards.
GCTCCAGTCGCGGAGACGATGGCTCTGCAAAACAGTCTCGGGAAGGAACTTGTTAAGGTGGAACATTTGCACCCCGCAAAGGAAAATGCCCCATACAATTTTAAATTAAGTTAATTGTTCACACAATACAGTAACGTGAGCTATTTAAATTAGCTGGATACATGGTTAAACGTAATTTGTCTTGCCGTGTGAATAATGTTCATGGCAATCCTTTCCAATCAATCCCAAAATGTCCCAAGTACATAGTAAATGTGGTAAACATATCCTTTGTCTTTACAATATTTACCCAAAAGAACCAAGCATGCCTGCCTTGTTGCCCGATCCAAATTTTTTTTGAGTCTAGCTTGCTAACTCTAAATTTGTTGTTGTTTCCCGCAGAGAAAGGAGTTAGACAACTGCAAGACACTCAGCTGCTGCTCAGCTTTGAATACTCCAGAGATCTCAATTAATTACCTCAAATAATCAAGGTGATTAAAATATTGATGTTATGTACTTTGAGTGTAACTGATGAATTCTCACTAAAATCCTTCAGTCAGTCAATACTTGACTGCTGTAGCAAAGCAAAACAAAGCACAAGGCTAAAAAGCTAACGCTAGCTTGTCAGCTCATCCCCCATTGGTCTATTTGAACAAGAAAAAGACACAATCCTTACTAACTTTTTAAATATCAAAAACGTTTCCAACTCTAACAAGCCATCTTTGGCTGAGTATGGTTAACTCACAAAAACATGTTGATACATTGTGTAAATGGGGGATAACAAAGGGCCCAGAGGACGAGGAAGCCATTGTGTCTGGCTCAAATCCCTCACGTGCCTCGTTTCCCAACATCTTGCTTCACATTTTGAGAAGTAAACAAAACCACACACCACACTTGGCAGCTGTTGGCATCGCAACACTTTGAGGTTAACCATTTGTATTTTATTGGACCACAACAGTAATTGGAAATGAGGTGTACTCGTTAGTTTTGACCACATGTACTTATTAAAGCTGCTGTATATTTCTACTGTCATTAGCCCAGCACTAAACCCTGCCTGCTTGCTGTGTACCGAGTACATTTCACCATATGCATCACGCAACTGTACTAACAGATGAAAACACATTTACAGAGTATATAAATAGATAACTTTCTTTGTTGTTATTTGTCTTACGTTATTTGCACATAGCAGAGCAGATACCGAACAGGTTCTAGAACGTTCAGTCATTCAAATCATTGTATATTTAGCAGAAATCCTTGAAATCCTTGACAGCCGACCTCTCTTTATAATTAACTGTTTCCGAAACACTGTAGCTACAGGCTGCTGGCAGCCCACGCCAATATGTGGAAAGCAAAATCTGTCTGCGGCAGCCTGTGAAACTAAGGGACGAGATGAGATCCAAATCATTTTCACCATCTGTTCCGTTGCTTGTTTGTCTGCTGCCTAACTGAAGCTTCTTCCGACACAAACACTGGCGACTAACACTGACAAACATACAGCACTTCACATTACCGGCAGCCAAATATTGATCTAACGTCTGTTGTACTCAGCACATTACGCTGAGGTTGGAAACTGGCTTCTCACTACATTGCTTCACTATGCTGTATTACAATGTAGACTTTTAAAAATGTATGCAATGTACAGTAGGAACAGGCTACTGTCAGTTGTTCATTCATTTCTGTCTATTGATGTCTGGTACAGTTTAAATAAAGTAGGGAATGCTATTTTTGGGGGGGAACTACAGACAACACAAAAAAACTACCAGGGTAATTAAGGTTGATTAAACAAAGTAAATGAAATAACACCCTTTCTTTTTTATTTTCTCCAAAGCTCACAGTCATTACTTTCTAGCTAACAATGCCAGTTTTTTTTCTTCTCCTGTATTTAGCTGTAGCACCTCTTCTATCATTCTATCATTGCAGCTTTGACAAGTAGAAAAGGCCACACTGGACCAAGCTCCTTCCATCAGTATCAGTGAATGATATTCAGCCGTGTAAGAATTTTTTTTAAATCAGTCAATTTAATATTCCCACATTAAAATGTTTGTCCATTGTGTTATTTACCTAAATGTTACAACAACTTATTCAGCGCAATTTCTTTGAGTTTTGGACAGAGCTTTTTCAGGAGGAATATAATTCCTGCAGTGAAAAATAAAATAAAAAAAAGATCACTCTCTTATTCGCCTTAATCTCAATGACAGCAAATAATGTATTTCCCTAAATATATGACTCTTCCTTAGGCTTTTCAGTCTAGGGCTTTATGCCTTTTACAATGCTATTAAATCCCAAAATAAAGCGTAAAACAGTCCAAAAAGCCAAAGGTACTCCATTTACAATGATACCAAACTTCGGCCTATTGACGAGTCAATTTATCCGCTAATTGTTTTTGCTCAATTTGAACCTTTATTAAAGATCACCACCATTAGGCTATACAAGTGTCATGTGCTAGAATAAAGCAGGGTTTGAGATCAAAGATAACACAATTGCAAGACACCTCACCCTGCCAAGTTTAATACATTAAGTGTCACGAATTTGAGCTCCTGTTGTTAGTGTTTCCTGTTGTTTTGTCTTGTGTAACCTCCTGTCTTGTGTGTTCCTTCCTGTTTAATTGTCGGCCCCGCCCTGATGTGATACACCTGTTCCTAGCCCTTGTGTTACCTACTGTATTTGGTCTCTATGTTGTCTTTGTCTTGTGTCGGATTATTGTAGAGTTTTGGGTGTTTGTGTGTCCTTGCATTTCCCTGTTGCTAGGTTCCTTGTGTTTTTGATGTCTTTAGTTTTCCTGGAGTTTTTGGAACTTGTTTTGCTTGCCACAGAACTTTCTTTAATGTTTGCGTCAGTTATTTTATTAAATGCTCAAACTATCCATTTCCTGCACATCTCTGCCTTTAGTTCAAGCCCCGCCATTCCCATGACCTTAAGATCATTAACCAGACATGTTCAAACCACTGATTGTTCAGCTGCCCCTCCCCTAGCTCTCTCCTACCCGTGTGGTGGTGGCGAACAGGTACTTGTCCCGGAGCTGGAAGCTGTCGACCTGCTCCAGGATCACTGTGCGGTTCTGTTCACTCTGGAAAAAGTCGGTGCTGCTGAGTATAGTGGAGACACCCTGGGGCTCGTGTCTCTGGACCAGCACTCTGGTCGGGGGGTCGTAGGGCTCCACACCCCTGTGATGAGGGAGAAGTGAGTGTGAGGAAAGTAACAGGGGTGACAGAGAGTGGAGTGGAGGGAAGGAAGTTTTGAGGGGTAGATAAAGAAAGGGCATGTGAGGGAGGAAGAATAAAGATGGGAGAGCAAGAATTAATTTGTTAACAAAATCTTCTTGAAATAATATACATAGTTTTCATAGATGCCAAACCATTTTAGTTTTCTTGCAAACATAGACCAAATCCTATAACTTTTTTCAAAACACAGTATTTTAAAGTATTTTGGAAGTATTTTAAAGTAGGCAATGCTAGATGACCGACAGGTGAAGCACTTCTATGGCTTGGATCAGCACCAAACTCTCCCGTTTGAATGAGTACAAAAGATTAAAAACTATCTGGTACAATCCTGTGTATATTAAAAACATTAACTATGACTCCCAAGGGGCATTTTGGCAGGAAGCATCTAATCACAGAATTTAAAATTCTGTTAATGTTCTTGGTAGATTTCTTTGTTACTTGAACAGCGTGATGCTACTGTTTCCATCTCCCACTCCTACCAACGCAGCCTCCTGTGTATTTCTAGTGCCGTGCAGGTTTCAGTTTAATTGCCCGCTAGGGTAAAAAGAATCCCACTCTGGGTCCTTTGAGGCTGTTCTGCTTCTTTAACCTATCAATGCCAAAGTGGTTTATCCCAGCCTACTGATGGAGTGATAAACTGACAGTGCCATCTCCCAGTAGCAGGGCTACAATGGCACACCTCCGTGTCTAGCTTTAAAGTCAAAGCTATTCAAAAAGATTTGTTGTTATTGATATTTCCCAAGGGCCACAGAGTGGTACAGTGGTTAGCACTGACACCTCACAGCATGACAGTTTGGAGTTTGAATCACACCCCTGTTCCTTCTGTGAGGAGTTTGCTTGTACCCCCTGTGGTAGGTTTCCTCAGAGACTACAAACTGCATACAGATGAAAATATCATTTTCTAGGTTTGCCATGCCAGCATATTCTATCCAGGGTTTGTCCTTTAGAAGTCTCACTGTGGCAATAAAACCCCTTTCCAATTTTTATTCTGATTTAATTTAGCATTTTAGCGTGGAGAACCTTTTACACTTTTAACATCTCTGAGCGGTCTGTCTGAAAAGCATGTGCTTAATACACCACCTTGAATAACTAAACTATTCTGGCTTTCACTGAGCTGTTTCTGAGGCTTTTCAATTTCACAAAGAATCCTTGTCATTTGGTGCTATAAATATTGGCAAAATAAATAAAAATAATAATAAATGCCAGTACAAAATAGAACGTGTTCAAACTATTTGTGGCCACAAGTGTATTCTGAAACCGTGGCACGGAGAGTCAGCCAGAATGAATGAAGGAGGTTCACTGGGTCTTATCGTCTGCCTTCCAAATCAGTGTGTTTTCCTCCAGGGTCTTAAGAGCTAAACAGAGAGAGCAGTGTCTCGGCTCGGCTTGGCCTCTGTGGCATTCTTTCAAAAGGTCCCTGTTCAACTGATGGACACTGTCTGGACTGAGACTGCATGGAGGGTTAAACACTTCTTATACCCCCCCCCCTTTCTGCCAGTTCTGTTTGTCATTTAATTAAGAGTCAGACTCAATTCCCAATCTGATTGGTGGAGTGCTAACCAGGAAATGATGAGCGGGATGAGCGAGACAAACGCCTCTCCAAATCTGACGAAAATCTTTTAAACTGGCTTTTGTTGATATGAAATGAAGACAGATTCAGCAACTGCATGGCCTATTTCTCGCTTAAAATGTTTTCATGAACACATTTCGGTGAACTATTTTCGTAAAATACGAGATCATATTCCAAACGAGCCGCCATTATGGTTGGTTTTGAAATTCCGGAGATGCCAGACCCACGAGACGCGTCCGTCTAATCAGCTTCTGGTTCTTATTTTTTGGGTGACAATACAGATTAGCGCCACCTGTTGTTATGGAGACTTATTACATCTTGCGCACACGCAGAACGTACGATCAAGTTGGTGTCGCTATATCTATGGTATTGAATCCAAAACGGTCCACACTTCTCTGAACGGTCACAAATTTTGGCTTGTTTTCTCCAAATATTTCTAATTACAACAATAGCCTAGCGTACTTATCACGCAACAGGGCACACAATAGATCATAGTGAAAAGACTCGACCAGTTACACAATTTTATGTAGATCTGCAAAGGCATATTTGCTTTTGTCCTTTCTTGAGCAGTGACATTTAGGCTAGTCATTCCAATATCATGTGTTTTCTTGTTAAACTTACGGCTTTGCCACATTTTTCTCCCGTTTGTTTCTCTAAGTCCATTTAAAATCACTCTGTCTACTACAGGATTTGTATCATTGTCTGTAATCCATATGGAAAAGGAGATTGTACTTGTCAATGTATGCACAGAGGATTTTAGAGAAGAGGATGAGGAGTTTGTTTCCTAGCAAGGAGATCAGAGGATTAGGGGTGGGTGGGGTACCGACCCATCCCTTTGGTTTGGTGTTAAACGCATCCAGCAGTAAGCCAAGTCATGCTTTCAACGCCTAAGACTGATCTGCAGCACAACAGCAGCGGCCCTCGCTAAGGCCAGAACAAACAGGATTAGACCCAAATTGGATGGAGCCGGGGGGGGGGAGAGTTTAAGATCAATCTTTATTTGTGCTGCCTTTGTCCTCAGATCATTTGCCGTTACTTTTGTTGTGTACCACTGTAGTGTAGCTTTAACAGACTTTATTGAATCTTACTGGCTGACAGATTACTGCCATCAATAGTTACATTTTTAGGAAATCTATTAATCTAGGACAACAAAACAAAACATTCTGTTTAGGGATTACAGTTGAGAAGCAGTCAGAGTACTTGGTAGATGATAAGGAACACTTGAAGAGAGAGGACTGAGTGGAGCAAATTTCAAGTTTCAATTTGACCCAAAAATCTGGGGTAACCCTAAAGCTTTATGATTTCAATTCATAAACGCACAAAGACTTAACAAAAATAAAAAGAGGAAAATAAAAGTTAAGAATTTATGTTCCTGGTGAGTGCAAACTGTCTGTGTGCAACCTAGCTAAAGCTAACTTTGTTACATATGATGTGTGGGGCAAACAAATACAAATTGCAAAAACACTTCAGAGGTCAAACTTGCCTGACTAAAGTGAGACAACAAACCCATGTATCTCCTGACAAAGTACGATCTGTTCTGATTTAACCATTATCAATTTATTTGTCCACATGTAACAAAGAATATGCTATTTCTTCTTTAAAAAGTGACACTGCCATAGAGGACGGCCACGTGTTATGGTCCTATGAAAAGGTCCAGGCATTTTAGATCAGACTACATGATAACCTATGTTGGACTGCAGAAACCCGGATCCCATTCAGCCCAAGAGTATTTGCTCTGGGCGATGGGTCAATCCTAAGCAGGATGGAATAGCACATAAGAAGCTGGATCAAGACTAGTTTAATAATAGCCAGACAGATTATTTTAATGAGGATGGAGAAATGAAGGTGTGCCATCAATCCAGGAGTGGCTGCTGAGATCCCTAGGGTGTCGGCGTTTGAAAATATGGCGTAACAGTTTGCCAGATTGGATGTCTATGCTAGAAAATGGGGAAAGTGCCTGAGCTTTCTGGGGGGCTTAGTGCACATGCAATTTTTCAATCATCACCAGTAAACATGCTCTAAGTGAGGGGTGTGAGTGTTTGTGTGTTATCTTTCTATCACTGTCAGAATCTCGTTCACAGACAAAAGAAAGGATTCTAGCTTTACCAAAGAGCAGCGGTGGGGGCAACCAAGCTACATGTGATCTGTCTAAAAGGTGCTTCCATCTAACACCCACTCAGACAGGAGGAGATGCATAGAAAGGAGTTGGGAGACAGCTAGAAGACAGAGTGGTCTGATGGTGTTGTTTCACAGCCCTTGTTTTCTCGAGGCTTAAGGCATGCCTTGTATGCCTACTGCTTTTATTTCAATTTAAAATAACAGACACAGACTGCTGAAGAATTCGGCATTGAAAATGGATATGCAATCAGTTGCATATCCATTGGTTGTTAGCAGTCGTGCAGTTCCAAGAGGTTTTAAAAGAACAAAGGCTACCTCTATACCAAAGCTATTATAAGCAATGTCACACGTTTTTAGGCATAACATTACGTTTTTTGTCAAATACAGCAAACATCTCCTCACTATCTGCTAGCTGCCTGTCCCCTGAACACACTGTAAACAGCCCAGGGTCTACAAACGGCAACAAAAACAAACTGCACCAACCTGCACCACCAAATATAACAGAGTTCCAGCGTTCCAGCCAATAACCGACAAGAAGGATAGGGGAAGGTAGTGGATGAGGAGGAGGGAGGGGCGAGCTAGCCTTGTTTTGTTTGAAAATACTTTGAACGTCAACAAGAAGTAACGTCACCCAACATCGCTTAGAGCACCTTTAATAAGCTTTTGTCAAACTTTGTTAAAGCAGAATATGAATCAACTATTTAGATTCACAGCAGGAGCAACCTTTTCTCTTGGATAATAACGTGCAAAGTAAATAATTCACAAGACATATTGTTAATCCACTAATCCTAACAAGAACAAGTTCAGGATAAGTTTTGAGTTATTTCAAATCTTTCATTCTCTCCATCCCCGGTATCAACTACAGTATAACCACAAAAAATAATGTAAAAAATAAAATCCTGCTTCCTTTTAACTGACTAATGCACTACTCACTGCAAATCTTTGCCTGGGAAAATGTAAACATAAGCTCGTCCGGTCTGCGTGCGGTAAATAGTTTCATCTGATTTTGCCGGGGATCGGACCCACGGACAGGCAATAAGAATAACTATATTAAGATAGCCAGTCTCGTTGCTGGGGTGGATCAGTGGTTAGAGCAGGCGCACACATAGTATACTGTACTTTGAGGCATAAGAATGAAATTATGCCTTTTCTATGTGACGATTTCCTGCATGTCTTCAGTAGGGGATCACTGATTGATGTTGGACTTCGACATATATTCTCATGGTAATGCACTGATGAAATATAAACAGCACACAGAGAAGGGACTGGGTTCTGACTATGCTCCATGATAATCTGGATCACCTTTGGTCTCCATTGCTGCCGAAGCTAAGCAAGTTTGTTTCTACCCAACTTCTTTGCTGCTGCTCAAAGACTGCAGAGATGAACTGGAGGAATGAATCATGTCTTGTAAAAAACGCAACTTCGGCTTCTTACTTTGAGCGACGGAATCCTACATGAACATACTGTAGTATGTTCTGCCTAAGTTACAACAGCATTTTCTTTTTTTCCCTCTATGTTCTTCTGATACTAAAAACAGAAATAATATTACAAATAAGATTTGAAAACAGGTCTAAGATTGAAGCCATGTATTTCGGCAAAGCGACCAGCATTTGTTTCATACTGTGGCGTAAAAACACATTTGATAAATGAAGATGTACCAACTTTTTTGGCATCTAGAAGAAAGTGTCTCTGATGTTTAGTTCACTCCTTTAGTTCACTAAAAATCCAGGGTTGGTTTTGTGCTTGAGACAGTCGGCATAAAATGGATACTATTTATTATATATAATATATAGTTGAGGCTGCAGACCATGTGCCGCCATGAGACACGCAAAGATTCAGATCGTTGAAACACATGATCATTTTTTGATCATTCCATTTTCAATGCAATTAGAAGTAGTAGTAGTGCCACTGTTAACAGCTCATACCCCCACCCCCACCCCCACCCACACCCACACACAAAGAAAGAAACTGTACAAAGTGAAAGTAAACATGAACCACGCCAGCCATCAGGTCAGGTCCTGTTCAGTAACTCAAATAATGAACCCATTCACTTGCCCTTCCCAAAAGATAAACACATTCTATCACCACTGTAAATTTGATCAAAACACTGCTGCCACTACATTAATCTATTTTCCATGTACGAAAAATAAAGCAAACCTTGAAAAGTGCACTCAGTAGAGTGCAGATCTCCACCTGGCAGAGAAAATAATTGGTATGTACTTTCAAGGTTGTATCACTGATGATTTTGTCCCAGTACATCCTAGTGTGTACGTCAGAATCGGCCCTATATGTTTGATTAATTCTTTTTTGTCTTCTCGAGTAATTAAAAGCTGACTAGAGACATGTTTGCGTTGATACGGAATGAAGTGGTATTTACCGGAAGGTTATATTTACTCATTCCTCCTTATACTGTATCACTGAAGGCTGCATGAAGTGCAGGACATGCTTTATTGCATCCTGTACTTGCCGTGAGCTGAGACAGCGGTTGTCTTACCAAAAGTAGGTCTTTACGTGCTCTTGGATCAACACCCATGTCTCCCCAAAGTCGTCTGATTTCCACAGCTACAGGAGGAGAGAGAGACGGTGTAGGGGGAGGGGGGGAGAAGGAGAAGAAGAGAAAGAAAAGGGGGATGGTGCACTGTAAAATGTAGGTCAAGCTCATTTGTTCGTTTTGGCTCTTACATATGTCAGAAAGAGAACCGGTTGACGCTACTGTGCTCAAGACAAGGAAACCAAAAATGCTTCAATAAAAACAGCAACCACTGGTTTCTTCTCTTGTTTACTACATACTGTACATGAAGTACTATATTAAACACCTACTGAACATCTGAAAGCAGCTGAAGAGGTACAACAAATTCTCAACTGAAGCATTTCCTACTGATTGTATTGTAATGAAATAAATGCAACAGAAACAAGACTGTTAAGTGAAGGAATTTTTTCCCACCATACTCACATATCATCATTTATGTATGTTTATAGTATATATTCTAGCTATAATAGTAGTAGGAGTATTTGTATCTAAAAAAAACTATATCTTCTCACCTAAGATTCTGTTATATAAATTGGAAGAGGAGCCTTTCTATCTACAAGAAGTGGCTGAAAAGCAGGAAGGCAGCACAGCTTCTCACACATTTCAGTCAGATAAATCAATTAATTCAAGTGGTTTGATATTGAATATGCCTTGTCATTCTTGATATGTCACACATGAGATTGGATCATGAAACAATGATCAGACTACACCGCGTGAAGATCAAGCTGGCTCCGCTGCAGGTGGAGTCTCTACCTGTTTATTTGGGTGAGAGCCATCGTAGCCGAGCACCAGATTGGATCTTCTGCTGTGGAGCAGCAGGTCTGTCGGTTTGAAGGGCAGAGAGAAGCCCTGACGCTCTTACAGAAGTCAAAGGTGTTCCACAGGTAGTTGTTGGTGGAGTCCACAAAAAGGTACTGAAGAAGAAGAGAATACACACTTTAGCACAATCAAGGCACAGGGTTTCCTCCCAGAACAATTGCATTGCCCAGAGGCAAGTGTCTTTTTTTCAGACGAGGGCCTGGCAGTCACAAACGGATGGAAGCATTCATGTAAAGCTCAATCGTTTCTGTGAAAACCGAATCATGGACAAAATCGCAAAATCGAGAATTTAAAAAAGCTATAAGAGATTCAATGGGGTTCTACATGAAGTCAGTGCTAAAAGCTAACTGGAGATTTAAAAATATGACTACGTCTAAGTTTCCAACCAAGCTGCCCCACCATAACTGTAATTAAATTATTTAAAACAGAAATATGATGTCTTGGCTTATTTTGACAAATTCTACTTCAGAAACATATGAGTCCTACATATTATGTGCACCATCAACACATGTATTCCCCAGCACTCTTGATTATGTAATGGTACTGTGCTAATCCCACAATTCTCAGCTTGCTTTGATGTGCTCACTGTATTCGCAATAACCACTCAATTCTGTGTAAGCAGGGAACTGCATGGCTACACTGATGACAGGCAGAATCACAAGACACATATGCTCCCTTAATAATGTAATATCCACTAGGAGGATTTAGTAGCATATTATCCAGAAACTATGACTGAGAAACTCTCCACTGAATATTTTTTCAGTTTTTCAAGGGGTGCCCCAGCAATTTACATGAAAATGTTCCCTTTCCTCAATTAAGAAGATCTATTATTGGCACTTTGTCAAAGTTCCGTGCTGGGTGCTGACTAAACCTACATTTACATTTTTTTAATATACTAAAAGTATTTTTTTCTAAAATGAAGATTGGCCTTTGAAGTACATTGGAAGGAACAAGGCCAACTTTGTCTTCAAGATTAGCTTTAATCATTCTTCCAAGGATGAGAAACTGCAACTGAACCATGTGGGCCATTCAGTCTTATAATGAAATGATGCTTTAAAGAATAAATGGTAAATACCTTTGCTTCATTTAAGTAAATATAAAACAGTTTTATGTCTCGTTTAGGTATGATCGATTTTTTTTTATCATAAGGGCACTTTAAATATCTCAACCATCATAAGAGTTTGATTAAACTGTGCCAACTTTTATTCTTCAAAAAAAAAAAAAAAATACAGAGATTGAAGTTCAGAGGGTATGGTCAAATGAAAGCCAGGACCTTAAACAATTCCATTTATGTCTGAATTTGGTAGCTCTCCAATATGTATCTGTGTTGAGGAACAGATTGGAGACGAGGTATTATAAAAGTCACAATCCTTAATCATAAACAGTACCCAAGAGCACAATTTCTTTCATCACTGTACAATGGAAAAAGTGTGTTTTGAAGACCCTCAATCCCACTTACTGTACTTGGTGTTACATGTGTTTATTATGCATGCAGTAGACATAATTCCATTCTTGTCTACAGATACTCCTCTGCTGTACGTTTCACCTCATTTTCATAAATTCACCTTAAGTGCATTCCTTAATGCCCACGAGTAAGCAGTGACTTACCCTCCTGTTGTCGGCAGGGCTGTGGTAGAACTGGGAGATGATCTGCTTGGCCTTGAGCCCTGAAAGCTGGAACTTGTCTGAGACGAGTGTGAAAGTGGTCCCGTAGTCATAGGACACATAGACCTGGAGAAAAAAAACAGAAGAGGGATTAATCAACGTCTACACCTTGTGGTTCGTGATAGCTGTACAAAAAACATGGCTGGATTACAGTATGTAGGTAAGGGATAAATGTTAGTCCTTTTTACATCAAAATTGCGATTTGAAATTGTGCAATTTTCAATTTGCCCGTGCCTATGTTTTAGTTACATAATTAACAGTGTCGTGACAAGCTTAGCAAATGAAAATGTAAGCGGGCAATGGGGATTTTGCTTACTTAAATGTCACCTGTACATTTTTTCAGCTGTAGTTTCTATGTGAGTTAGAAAATCAACAAAAAATAAATCTTGGCTGGTGTCTGCTTAATATGCTCTTTTTTATGTCAGTGTCTGTACAGTACTGCTCTATCAAACATGCTTTCATAGACCCAACATTTTAAATGAGACACTGTCCAGTTGATGTTGTTTATCTCTTACCTAATGTATTGATCAATACTAGTTACTACTGTATCTAGGATAAAAGATAACTGTTTCAATCTAAAGGTCTCAATGTCGAAGTGCCCTTGGGCAAGACACTAAACCCTGCATCGGAGTGTGAATGTGTGTGAGTGAGTATCAGATGAGCAGGCGGCACCTTGTACGGCAGCCTCGGCCACAGTGTATGAATGTGTGTGTGTATGGTTCATGTACTATGTAAATGCACTTTGAGTAGTCGTTAAGACTAGAAATACATATGATTACAGTCCATTTACATTTCAATATCGGAATTGGCCTTAAAAACGGGGGGATGTGGAAGGTTTCTGCCTCCTAACTTTACAACTTTGCATGTCATCAGCTCTAAAAGCTGATGACATGCAAAGCAGCCTGGGTGGGGAAGTCAAAACAGAAACAAATAAATAACAGACAAGCTACACTCACCGGCCACTTTATTAGGTACACCTGTCCAACTGCTCGTTAACACTTAATTTCTAAGCAGCCAATCACATGGCGGCAACTCAGTGCATTTAGGCATGTAGACATGGTCAAGACAATCTCCTGCAGTTCAAACCGAGCATCAGTATGGGGAAGAAAGGTGATTTGAGTGACTTTGAATGTGGCATGATTGTTGGTGCCAGAAGGGCTGGTCTGAGTATTTCAGAAACTGCTAATCTACTGGGATTTTCACGCACAACCATCTCTAGGGTTTACAGAGAATGGTCCGAAAAAGAAAAAACATCCAGTGAGCGGCAGTTCTGTGGGCGGAAATGCCTTGTTGATGCCAGAGGTCAGAGGAGAATGGCCAGACTGGTTCGAGCTGATAGAAGGGCAACAGTGACTCAAATTACCACCCGTTACAACCAAGGTGGGCAGAAGAGCATCTCTGAACGCACAGTACGTCGAACTTTGAGGCAGATGGGCTACAGCAGCAGAAGACCACACCGGTGCCACTCCTTTCAGCTAAGAACAGGAAACTGAGGCTACAATTTGCACAAGCTCATCGAAATTGGACAATAGAAGATTGGAAAAACGTTGCCTGGTCTGATGAGTCTCGATTTCTGCTGCGACATTCGGATGGTAGGGTCAGAATTTGGCGTCTACAACATGAAAGCATGGATCCATCCTGCCTTGTATCAACGGTTCAGGCTGGTGGTGGTGGTGTCATGGTGTGGGGAATATTTTCTTGCCACTCTTTGGGCCCCTTGGTACCAATTGACCATCGTTGCAACGCCACAGCCTACCTAAGTATTGTTGCTGACCATGTCCATCCCTTTATGACCACAATGTACCCAACTTCTGATGGCTACTTTCAGCAGGATAATGCGCCATGTCATAAAGCTGGAATCATCTCAGACTGGTTTCTTGAACATGACAATGACTTCGCTGTACTCAAATGGCCTCCACAGTCACCAGATCTCAATCCAATAGAGCATCTTTGGGATGTGGTGGAACGGGAGATTCGCATCATGGATGTGCAGCCGACAAATCTGCGGCAACTGTGTGATGCCATCATGTCAATATGGACCAAACTCCCTGAGGAATGCTTCCAGCACCTTGTTGAATCTATGCCACGAAGAATTGAGGCAGTTCTGAAGGCAAAAGGGGGTCCAACCCGTTACTAGCATGGGGTACCTAATAAAGTGGCCGGTGAGTGTATGTCCAATAACTGTGCATAAGGCCTGTGTCTGTGTGTGTGTGTGTGTGTGTGGCAGATGGAGAGCTTAATCTGTGGCTCAACAATCCTATCAACAGAAACATGAGAAACATGTTAGAAAAAGGGGGTAAGACTGATGATATACATGTTATAACCGACTTTAAAAGCCCATGGATGTGCTAGGTTTAGTTTTCCTATGTGTCTTATGCATGGATGTGTTCAGGTGTACTTACAGAGCTGGTTTTGGGTCCGGTGGCTCCTGCGCTGTCTCGAGCCAAGGCGACAATGAACGTTGCTCTTCTCTCCAGCCCAGTGGACCACCATCTGGTTATGAGAGTCGTTCAGGTTGGCCTGCAAAACAAAACAGATTGAACTAAACATGCACCTCGGGAAGCAGTCAGAAACACTCTTCAGACTAATGTAAAATGAAACTGCATTGATACTGGGTTACTGTAAAGCAATAGACAAATGGACCAAAGAGTGTCTGTGTTCGCATGAGAAAAGACCATCCTGTTTCTTTTACTCCTGCTCCATCCAACAGAACAATAAGCTAGTTAGATTGGACGGTGGATATGACGTCCTAGTAGGCTCATGTGTTATAGAAACCACCTTCAGTTAGCTGACCATACTCGCCCACAGTGTAAAGCCGAATTGACATCGCTGACCGCCATTGTGATTTCCTCCTGGTAACAACACACGGCCAAAACACGCTACATGTTCTGCTGTGGAGGGTCAGTACACAGCAGGATTCACTTTCAGGAGGATTCACTAAAGATTAGGATGAATCAATACCAGCTGTCTGTGAACAAACTTGGAAGCTGTAAGTTTTTAAATTTTTTTTGTTTCACTATTTATTTATTAATTGCAGTTTAGCCTTTTGAACGTAGTGTCAGTTAAATAACGACAGTCGTACGTTGGATGTGGAAAAGTTGTGTTTTTCATGTTGTTCTTTGTGGAACTTTATAATGCAACAGAAGCTCAGCTGGCTTTGTGACATGAAGGCCTCCTCTGCTCTGTGATCCCAGCCGGTGTGTTTGTGCATTGCTGCTGTATTTTGTGTGTGTGTGTATGTGTTTGTGGATCTACTTTACAGAACGCCATGAAGGTACATGAAAAAACAAACGGTTGATTTCAGAGACAGTGATTCCTTTGTTTAGCGATATTGTGTAAGCTTGACTAAAGTTAGCACCCAGTCACAAACGTGTTTATAGCCAAAAGCTGTAGCCGGAGAGTGTGTGTAAGTTTTGCTGTCACGGAGTCAAATACAACTGATATGATTGACAGATACAGCGTTACTAGTAGGGTGGAAGCGTTACTGTAATACCAGTATTAGTGACCCACTCTTGCTGCTCCGTTGCAGTTCCAGTGTAACATACAGTGCGTATTTAAATAATGTCACCAGTCCTCTGTCCCATTTTGCTTTACAAACAACAGAGTGTCACTAAATACTATACTAATACTAAATGTTACTTATACTGAAAGCTTTTGGTACGTTCCAACAACACAAGTCTCGACCTACATAAGCGTTCTCCGGGAGCATGAATTTTCGGTTCGGACAATGTTAGTATTAGGGCTGGATGATATGGAGAAAATTAAATATCACAATATTTTTGACCAAATTAGACCTTGATATCGATACCACAACGATATTATAGTGTCGATTATTGGTGCTTTCACAAAACCATTTACACAATGAGATTTTTTGATAAATAATCATCAGTAATGTGGAAATAATGACTAAATGACTAAAGGCAAATAAAACAGTTACAGCAGTCTGGTGAGTTGAGAAAATGACATAACTTGTAATGCAGCCTTTAAAACCAGGAAAAGACAAGACTTATGCCATATTACAATATCCCAAAATCTAAGACGAAATCTAGTCTTATATCACAATATCGATATAATATCGATATATTGCCTAGCTCTAGTTAGTACTGTAATTTGAATAATGCAATATCTGGGTATGTAGTCTCTAAAAGTGATAATGTTATTTCAGTTCCAGTTGAAATAACATGAAAAAATAGGAATGTCTAGTGGGAATCAGAGAAAGTGAGCGGAGCGCAGCATGACCGGGCATGAGGATTTTGGATGGAGTGCAGAGCGGATTTTTAAAAAGCTGGACCATTGCCTTATTTCCCGCTCCAATTTTTCTCTCCTTCAAGCTCACACCATGAGTTCGAAGCATTACCATGCCCATCTCTGTGTTACTGCAGCACGGGCAGGACTTGCAGACCAATGGCACCCGGCATTAAATGTTCCAGCTCAACAGAATCATTTTCAAATAAAATCTAATGAATGATGTATCTGGTCATTATGTACAAATTATTTTGATTATTTATCTAAATGCAACCCCTTGGTGTTCAGGTGTGTCAGACTGGGGGTAAAAAGGGGACTGAGTACCCGGGGCCCTTATGTCAGGAGGGCCAAAAAGATGCTAGAATGGACAGCTTTGGATGCGGGGAGGGGCCCATAGAAAAGGACTTTCTATAGGGCCCAGAATGTTGTGCTACGCTCATTTGTGTTAAGATGAAGAACAAAGAAAAAGGAGACATGCTGTTTCCCATTCTTATTATCACTGTGAATATGTTTAATACTCGGGGGGACCTATAAAAAAAGCCTGATCCGCTGACAGTCACAAGAATAGATTTAGACGTCTCATCAGCCTAACATATGGCTTGAATCTGAGGCT
This sequence comes from Etheostoma perlongum, assembly GCA_026937815.1. Classification (NCBI taxonomy): domain Eukaryota; kingdom Metazoa; phylum Chordata; class Actinopteri; order Perciformes; family Percidae; genus Etheostoma; species Etheostoma perlongum. The sequence continues at coordinate 27,867,629 of CM049373.1, read as the reverse complement.
ACGGCAGACAGCAATGACTTTTGTCTTCCCAGTAAAACCTCAGCCATAAAACCTGGCAGTCTGTAATGAATTAGACCCAGGCACCAAGCTCATTTCACTTCTATTAACTTTGAAACTAAAGACGCACTAACCTTCTTTCTTCAACAGCCCAACTGTCAAAACTAAAACAATGTGAGAAGATAAAGATCATCAGCATCTGAACCAGCCCTTAAGGGTAGTAGCAGTGTGACATTTTCCCTCTCCTCCTGTTTTTATATAAGCTTTTCTGATTTTATGTTTTAGTCTTTTCATTGTATGTCATCTTGTTTTATTCTTGTCTTTGATGTAAAGCACTTTGGATATCATTTTAAAGACTCAGTCATTTGCTAAAACTGCCGCTGTAGTTTTTAGCACGTTACTCAAACAGGGGGAAAAAGTGCATTCATTGTAGACTAGTTCCTGCTATATATATATATATATATATACATACATACACACACACCACACACACCTACATACATACATACATACATACATACATATGTATATATTTAGTGCGCAGGTTAAGTATGTGCCGCAGCAGGACGGTGTGTGGGATGGAGTAAAATATAAACTACACCGTGTGTTTGTTCATAATAATGAAGGTGAAGGCCCCCAGTGCAACAGTGCGGCTCATTGATGCGTTTTAATAGGTTCTGGACATCAATGGAGCTCTATGGCACAGAGGAAAGAGCTACACAGACAATATGTGTTAGCAGGATCAATTCCTTGTTGGTTTTGGTCTTTTTATAAGAATAGCTGACAATAAAAAAATAAAAATATAAATAAACATGCCACACACACCTTTAACTATATAAACACCTGGCAATTCAAGCTTAAACAGTATTTGCATATGTGTACAGCACGTCTATTTTCATGTAAAGGGTGGTTAATACATCGACTTGCTCCAACACATACTAATTCCCAACTCAGTGCACCTCCCATCAGGTTCATAGATCAATAAAAAGAAATAGGCTATTTCATCTTTTCATTGTCACTGCCTCACCATTTTATCTCCGTGCTGCTTCCTTCCCTTTATCTTTTATTGATGATTTTGAGAGGGGGCAGGCTCGTTTTTGCTTCAAAGGCTTTTTCTTTCACTTTCCTACTGACTTGTACTGTGGAGTAAACAACAAATATCTTTTCTACTCCTGTCAGCTGACCTGCATGAACTTACAAAACATTGTAGGACAAATGTGTCTTTTAACGACACAAATCAGCACAAACGACTAAGACCATTGGGGGAGATTTAGACATTAATGGAGGGCTGAATGACGTCACTGGCCAGAAAATGTAAAGTTGTAAAGTTTAATTATTTAAAAGCCTTAACAACACTAACGAAAATGTTTACGGCACAAATGAATAGCAGTGTTTTTAATAATGTTTGGATGACTGCACGCAGGTTGTCAGCTGTGATGAGACACAACCCTTGAATTTTTATTTTCTACTAACACAATGATGTGCATGACAGTGCTGAAATGTTGCATTGCATTTAAGCAATACAATTGTTGCTTTTTCTAAAAATGAAACCTTTCTTTTATATATTTACTACAAAGCAACAGCATTTCTTATCCAATTACTCGATAAATTGATGGAATAATCTGTAAAATACTCGATTACTAAAATAATCAATAGCTGTAGCCATAGATTACACTAACTCAACAATAATGAGAAAACATGAGAAATAGCCTACATCGAAGAAAAGGCAGAGACACTAATATCAGCACCCACTGAGGCCTCAAAAATCTATAAAGCAATACAGCAACACAACACATATTGTGCATTGGTTAAAGGGGTGGGTGATTCTGGAAAATAACAGTTTATCGCAACAACAGAAAATCCTGGAAAGCATCAAACATCAGAGATTGATGACAAATAAGTGAAAGAGACGACCTAACTGTGGATATTTTCCTTCAGCATGATGCTGCAGTCGTCGCCAGACAACAGCAAAGCCAACACTCTGCAAGACTAGACTGGATGTCGCCAGAAAGACAAATTTAACCTTTTCCTCATTTAACTTCTAACAAAGGGACGATTATGAGCCTCTGTCACGAAGCCAGCTACCCTGATACACAACTTTCTTTTCCAGCTCTTGCCTTAGTCATCAGCCTCCTGCTCCTCCTCCTCCTCTCCATCTTCCTCAGTCTGCCTCCCTCTGGTAAAAGCCAGGGCTCTCAGTCTAAGGTGTTGCAGCAGTAACTCTCTGCATTTTAGGCCTCATTGGCCGCTGTCAAGCGGGACAAAAGGGTGCCAGCGGCTCCACAGACTGACACTGTTGAATCTACAGAACGGTGATGACTGTGAAGATAAAAACAGCAGCATGAGAGTTAACGCTGAGGGCCCATCCGTAGATGATCACTTTCCTGTTCATCGGTAGTGGCTCAAAATGGAGGGAGGGCCACTATCTCCACCATAAGGAAGTGCATTTGTATACCATAAAAGCTCCCAGTATCTTTTTATGCAACACAGCACTGTTTGTAGTAAGCTCCATAAACTGCTAATGTAAGCCAGCACAGAACAGACGTTGTGGTTTGGCTCACAACTATAGTTTCACAGCTCTCCTTCAAGCTCAACTGACATTTTCATGACCTCCCTTCACATAAGCACACAAGGCTACACCAGGGCTTTTCATGGATGCCCAGACAGTCGCACATCAGACCTCAAACAGCCCTTTTCCTTGGATTATGACAAAAAATGTTGTGGTTTATTTCAAATTTCAAAGGCACTGTCTAAGTACATCATTGTTGACACAACCCACATTTACAGCTAAACGTTTACTACTGGTTGAGAATGTATCCGTGGTGGTCTGTCTTTGGAACACGTAGTCTGCCATTTCACACTTCATAATGGGCTGCAAAACAGTGCTGAACTCTCCATCTCACTGCTCATAAGTAAGGTAATTCTTTCCAAAGTATATTAATGAGATAACATTACAAACAATAACCCTAAAGTACTTGAATCTCTTGTTTATGTGTACCGGTTTATTCATTTAAATCCCTCATGGGAATGACAACCTCCGCCACAAATAGGGTTGGGTATTGTTTGGTTACCGGTGCTAAAGCGATACTTTTAAAAACGGTGCCGGTGACTAAACGGTGCCTGAACCGATACGTTTTTAATAAAGTTCTAAAAAAAGAAGAAAAAAACAAGGGTAATAAACAACATTCAACATTAAAGAACTGCTTGTTTATTGCTAAGGCCATATGGTCAAAATTAAAGACTTAATAATAATGAAATAAGCTAAAACTTAGTTATTACATTATTATTAAATTAGTTATAGTCTATAACTTATAAAAAGAACTTTCACCAGTAAATTGTGGTTTAATGACAAAAATAATAATAATAATAATAATTTTCATTCTTATTTGGTCTCGTTACTACCGTTTACGTCGGCACCGGTGCCCTATTACAACCCTAGCCACGAACAATAAAAACTGCTGTAACCAAAGTAATTACTAAATGTATACACTAAATGTAGCTCAGCGTAAATTCTGTCAGGGAGACTTCAATAACGTTAACACTCTTCTCTTACGCTGATCAGCTGTTTCGGGGAATCACGTTAGTGTAAGCCAATGTCAGCATGACGACCTTGTTTTAAATCTGTCCTCTCCCCTGCTTCTGCCAGTTGTCTTTTCAGACAAGAGAGCGACCCGCCTCCTCCCCTTCCTTCCCAGGCATCGTCAGCATAGGCAGTTAAAGTAATGGACCAGTAATCTACGTGTCTCAAAGTTGTAAGCTGTGCCAAGAGAAATCTCAATCATTACCAATCAGCAGAGACTGAGAATGTAGGTATATGTTAGGAGATAACATAGGCACAGGCTAATTACTGCTAACTAACCTGCTAGTTAACATTAGTAATTAAACCTAAACAACTGTTTGCGAGCTTCTCCTGGCAAGTTGCGTGGTTATGACACAATCGTTAGCCTATTTTTACAAAAAAATCTAATATATATATATATATATATATATATATATATATATATATATATATATATATATATATATTTTTTTTTTTTTTTTTTTACACAATGGAGTCTAACCTCCAAAGTTTATGTACCTTCTTACTTTGCAAATAAATGTTTGCATATCTGAAACGTAATCTCTCCTGATTAAAATGGCTTTTGTTGGCAAAATGACATAATAAATAGCAAGAAAATTGAACAAAAATATGGTGCTTTTGAAAATTAAACTAGGTAAACTAATTCTGATATAACCTCTAAATACAATTATGAACCTGAAAATGAGCATAATATGAGCACTATGAACACTATGAGCACAAAATATGAGCGCTGCATTTTGCTTGTGCTGTTTGTTGTCCTTTGTTTTCCCTCACACACTGCACTGCAATATGGCGGGTAGTCCAGAGGTGGCTCTATATGTGGCAGAGAGGTGTTCCTCATCTGCGCCGTCGATCAATCTCTACGACAGCTTTGTGGTCACCTGGGGGAGTTGGGTGGATGGAGGGAGGAGTTGGCGTCAAGCACATCGCAGACAGCCAACAAGGCTGCTGCACTGCCACGGTTTCTGTCTGTCACGCTCACACACATTCATAATGCATTCCATCCCACCAAAAGCTATCTGGTGAAAACCCTTCATACCTGACAGAGCAGAGTGCAGAGGGGAAAGATTGTTCTCTTTTTACGATGGGTCACTCCTCGGTCAGACCTTGAGAGTCAATAGACTGGAACTGTGAGTTTATGGCCATCGTAATAGTCCCAGCTACCTCTGGTATGAGGGAAGAGTTATATCTGTATGGGCACATCCTGCTCAAATACTGAATACAATACAAAAAACTACTTAGCACATACACAAATTTAATTAAATATGTACATGGATCAAAACTTGCTTGTTGCTTCTTGTGTGTCAACGCGCTTCCAAAACCACAGACGTAGGGTGGGGTCATCACATGAGATCCCCTGGTAATACTTATAATAATAATAAGACTTATGGCGGGCACCAGGATAGTTCAGTTGGTAGTGCAGGTGCCCATATATAGGTTTACTCCTCGACGCAGCGGGCCCGGGTTCAACGATGACCTGCGGCCCTTTGCTGCATTTTTCCTGTCAGCACCGGTGAAATGGACAAAACTGGCCCACTGAGTCCCTAAAAATAAGTAAAACTGCCAGAAAGGGAAGTTGGAAAAAGGCCATAAAGACTTTTAGAGACCATTTAGCAGTCCTCTTAAAACCAAGTTAAACAGTACTTCTTCTATACAGGCCCATCCTTCAAGGTCTGTTTCCACATAATCCTACACAAAGAAATGAAATTGTATTATAAAATGTTATTATTATGCTTATACTAACTGGAATGAGCACTAAGATGTTGTACCACTGACACCGGTCTCATAATGGTACCGTTTTTGACCTGGAATTTTTTTTAATGACTTTGATTCTCATTTAATTTTACGAGCCACTGCATCATAAACGCTACTACTTCTTCTTCTGTGAGTTTTAAATATAGACTGTATAAAATAGGTTTTCAAGCGCTGCAGTGCTCTCTCTTCTCTTCATGGAAGACTCTATGTTTACAGACTTGTGGTGCTGCACAATGTGCTATAGGTGCCAAAAAATATCTGTTTGGTACTGACAATTTGCAACACAGCTCTTTTCACCTCTTTGTTCCATTAGTACTGATGGTTTTCTATTGGTCAATAGCACAAATTAAATCAAGTTTGAAAGATCTGAACTCAACATGACAATTTGCACAGATTTACCCTAGCCCTGCAAGTATATCCACCAATTGCACCAATTGTAAAAAAAATACATAGATTTTGTTGCAGAATTTAGTTATTGTAAATACTGGTGTAACTAGGCCTTAAGAGTCAGTTAAGCACATAGACAGAAAAATTAATGGACACTGTAGACTTCCAACGGAGACCAGTAAAGGCTATTAGAAGCACTTTTCCGGTGGGTGCTGAGCATTACTGCGCAGCCTCCAACTGAGCTTGAAGACGTAGATGTGACGTGAGCAACGTGTCTGAAAGTTGTAAGTCTTCTGGTAGCTGTGCCAAGAGAAATCTCAATCATTCCAAATCTTGTAGAAACTGAGAGCGTACGTATATCTAAGGAAATAACATAGGCACAGGCTAACTAGAACGCTAGTTAACATTAGTAATTAAACAGCTAATGTAAGTCCAAACTGCCTGCGAGCTTCTCATGCCTGTACGGTAATTTGTTTACTATGCAACAAAAAGTTGCATGGTTATGACACAATAGCCTATTTTTACAAAAACGGCTGCTACGGAGCCATAACGTGAGATACAAGGTAATGGAGCCTTTTATACATTGTCATGTTTCTTTATAAATAAACAACGGATAAATAGAGTCTTTAAATGCTCCAGATGTAAAGTTATTCGCTGTCAAAGTGATGCCAAAATGAATGGCAGTCAATGGAATGCTAACTGCAGGTGATGGCTTGTTAGCACGCTTTGTGGAGACTTGCTTACCCCCTTGGTTAAGCACCAGCCCCACCCCAGCTGGCCCTTTCCACCCGCACAGGTGACCCCAACACTGGTTAAGGTATCATCATTTGGCCTCTCATGACCATGGAGCATCCTTAAGTTACTAATGCCTTTTGTGCTTTATCTCATTTTACAACTTACAGACAGAATAATATAATCTCAAAATGCTTCAAATAAATTAAAATGCATGACAAATTGAGATGAATTTCACTGACAAAGACTACTACTACTACTACTACTACTACTACTACTACTACTATAGTTTTTGTTTAAAACCAACAAAAATGAAATTACAAGCAAGGCTCTTCCTTTCACTAACAAGTCATTACATGCAACTGAGAAACTGGCTGCATTCCTTATTTGTACTTGGATCCAAATAAAAAGCCTCCGGTCTTGTTAAACTGCATGGGTTTCAACTGGCTGTCTGACAACAGTTTTGGAGCCTCTTTAGTGGTTATGCAAAGCCTCGTCAATGTATACTAAACATTTGGAATGGATCTAAAGTCATTTAGACATGTTCAATTGCAGTGTTTAGGATTCACAAACTATATAATTTACAACAACCATACAAAAAAAACACAGGCAGCCTCTCGCAGCTTGTGTGTGGCAGCTAGTGATCCAGACCAGACAACTCCCGTCAGTGGATTAGCAATGTAAGTGAAACTTGAACACCACAAACACGGTTAAATAAACTTTAGACCAGCAATTCCCAAAGTGTGGTGTGTGCAAGGGTTTACATTTTTTCACAAAAAATTTTTCCCGGGATCTGATTCATCTATATTTCAGTAAACAGCTGTTTTTTGTCTTATTTTTTTTAAGCTCAAGTAATGTATCGATATCATTCAAATATGCATTCCCAAATCCCAAACTAGCATTTTTTATATTATTTGTATCATTATTAGGGCAAAAGAACACAGCATATTTCTTTTTTAAAAACATACAAGTTTAACTCAATTAAAGAAAACGACGCACAGAAATGTTCAACTGTGCACTGCAAATATACAGAGCCATAGACCAATGTAAAACTGAATTGAAAAAATAAATGCCTAAACACTCTGCCCTAATATCAGCATTGCATTGAACTCGCGACAACTTAGGCTGCATATTTCTTTTAGATTACAACGCATTCTCACCCTGCCCTTTATTTTTCTTCTGGAAGTGTGCTTTCCACGGATGTAGACTATTGCTACGTAATGAATTTAGTGAGCCTTTATTACCGTAGCTACGTTACAGCATCGTCGTCTGCATCAACGTTACCGCATGACAACAATATGGGGTTTTTTTATTTTATTTTGTTTCCTGTCATTACCTTTCCCGGGAATCGGCAAATATTCTTGATTAGATCCATTATTTTTATAATAAATACATTATATATTGATATAGAATATAAAGATACTATATAATTATTATTAAACCCTAGTGTGCGTATCCCTTGGGGTGCTTGAGGTGTCTGAAATGGAATGTGAGAGTAAAAATGTAATGGTAACTACACTAATTTGTAGATTGGGATTTTTCATGAATTAAAACCTAAAATTGAAGACTTTAAACTTCAGTTCCTGCCAGTCAGCCTGTCTTTACGTAACGTACCTGTAGTGTAACATTACTAGCTTTAATGTTAATTATGTAGGCCTACTAGCTGAAAGTGTTTAACTATGGGAAAACTGTCAGGTGGGACATCTAGGGCCTTATCTTAACGATCTAAGCGCAGGGCGTGAAGCGCATGGTGCAGGTGCCTTTAGGGCATGTCCAAGTCCACTTTTGCTAGTTTGATGGCAGGCATGTTTTGGATATAACATGCAATAAACCAATCAGAGTGTCATCTCCCATTCCCTTTAAAAGCCTGGCACGTTTGTAACTTGGCGCATTGCTATTATGATGGCAGATTTGGACCTTAATATTTTAGGCAGATTTTATTAATGTTCTGTTAAAATAACAATGAAATGCTGCACTATTGACTTAAGACAAGGTTTTTGTTGGTCAATGATCACTGATAGCAATACGCCCAGAATTCACCTGAACACACCTCCCTGTAAGACCATGGGTGCAAAGATGGGTGCATGTGCATTTGCGATGGCTTTGTGCTGTGTCAGGTACAGATATGTCCCCTAGTCTTCTTCAACCAGCAAAGTAAGATTATTCAACCTGTTGTGAGGCAGCTTCTCTTGGTCTTTCAGAATTGTCTGGAATCAAGAACATTAATATGGCACAAAAGGGCAGATTTCTGCATTAGTATTAGGGAAATTACACTTTTGATTTGAATTGAGAGGAACAATTTTTGCGGTGATGACGTTGACGAACTCAGACCATGTTTTTGCTGTATTGTGGTAAGCAGTAACCGTCCCAGTCCTAATTCAGAGAATCTTTCTACAGCACAGGCTTTAAAACTGATACATAAACCAATTATTGCTATCTGCTGCATTCCTCTCCTTCCTTCCCACCCTTCTGGCACTTTGATATCCTCTTGGTAGCGTGGAGGAGTTAGACTCGGTGTCTGGTACTACCAAGGAGCGGAACGAACCAACAGTATGCCTGAGCATTTAGCTTACAATCTCCCCCTCCACCACCCTCCCCTCTCCTCCCCTCAGCTCTGAGCTCTCCATTATTCAACTGTGGTTGGGGGGGCATCGTGACCAAGAGAGCCAGTCTCAAACAATGACATCATCTCTGCAGGACTGGCAGGCAAGGAAGGCTCGCTGCACGCTCACCAGGCACTGAGCACTCTCCAATTTGAATGTGTAAGTTAGCCTGTGCTGATATAGCAACCAACTCAGCCACTGTCCTCACAATGTGACAGAGGACATCCCCATGTGGGTTCTTATCAGGTTAGCTTTCACCTATGGAAAGCAAGGTGTTGACAAATTGAGACAACAAAATAGGAAATGGATACAAAGATGCAGGAAAATTTGCTTTTTTTGTGTAGGTAAAACTGAATGTTGACAAAGCTCCAATGCAAGACTTTTTATTGCATGGAATGGAGGAGGCACCCAATAAAAATCATTCATATTAGATGTTAGTTCTTCTTGATGTGAAGTGGGCTAAGGATGTTTCACACCAAGAAAGCGCAGCTTGAAACGTCTTGACAGCAGCTGCACAAACTCAACCAGTCAAAAACGAATGACGATGTTTTCATACTGGAGCTAAGCGCTCTCTCTCTCTCTCTCTCTCGTTCTCTCTCTCTCTCTCTCTCTCTCTCTCGTTGGCTTTTGTGCCTCCAGCCCGAGCCCGAGCTCAGGGATTTCAGAGTGAGAGTCAGTGATGAATTTTAAGAAGGCTATGAGAATCAGCACACAAGCATTAAGGGTAAAGATGGTCGGCGTGCGTTATGAAGGTATGAAGGTGTGCGAGTGTGTCAGAACGAGTGTGTGTGGTGGTTTGAGGATGTGAGTTTACCCTGCTTCAGCCCTGGGTCATTTAAAGACACTCGGTTGGATTTCAGCTCAAATCACAGACATAAAATTATAAATATTATCCAGTCAAGAGCTCAAATAGCAATCATTTAATCAAATGCCCACACATACATCACTCTCACACATAGTGGTAGTCTGTGAAGAGCCCAGTTTGTTTTTCTGTCTCTAATTTATAAGAATGATAATGAACTACCCAAAGATAATCTGTATCAGCTACCGTGACACCTTTTATCTCAGCGTTTCTGTTTTTTAAGCAGCAATAATCAATATTTCTGTGTTAACAATTAGTGTTTCCCCAAGGGGTGGGAATCCCTTGGCACCTCACGATACGATTCCGATTCAGAGGCCAATGGTTTGATTCTAAACCAATTATCGATGCAACAATTTTTTTTATGTATCCAGTGAACCCTCGCTATATCGCGGTTCACCTTTCACCTTTCACGGTCTCGCTGCTTCACGGATTTGCATCGTGCATTGTGTCCTGCATTCTGATTGGCTAAACAGTCTCTCAGCTTCTTCTCTAACTACAAATACTTGGGCCTACCTCGGGTTCTTTTTGGAACATAACCCCCGTGAAAAACAAGGGTTCGCTGTAACTCCATGCGTGATTTAAAAAAATTTACATATAAATCTGAGTTTGTTAGATTTTGACATATACAGTACAAGTTTATATACATACATATTGATTTATAGTCATTCCACGCTTTAAACATGCTCGTGACAGTCCACTTCTCTCACAGTGATCGTCCATGTCAGAGGCTCAGTCATGTTTAAAGGTGGAGAATTGGCTTCTTAGAACATGAAACATGAGGTGGTCAGATGTGATAAAGTAGATGAACAGCTTTTATGTGTTTTGCCTAATTATTTTATGCATTTCTTATTAGATCATGTTTATATAACCACAAAACATTTGTCCATTTTTGTGTTTTTTTCTGCACTCTTGCCTAAACTCTAAGCTTTTGTTCATTATCCCATCCTCTTTTAGCACTACGTTTTTCTGATTTGCACGTTTGGAGACAGTAACTTTTAAATAAATATCAACACATTAAATACAAATCAACATTTTCTTTTTTTAATAATCGATTATTAACCCATCAGAATTGATTATGAAATCGTTCTAGAGAGAATTGCAATGCATCTACAAATCTTCTCCCCCCACCCACCCCTAGTTTCTCCAATAATTGAACAGCCCGCCAGGGAACCCCCACCAGGCAATTTTTGTAATGTCAGACATAACGGAAAATATTCAACCCAGTGTTTCCCCTACATTCATTCTGCACCGCCGTGAGCCCATGAACGAGGCAACTGCCTGTGGACAGTCTAGTGTGTTATCTAAACTGCTGAAGTCAGTTGAACAGGTTAACTGAAGATAACATTAGTGGTTACAAACAGGCTCAGTAGTGAACAACCCGCTATTGTGCTGCTGAAATCTGTGTTTTTAGCTGAGCTAGACCAGATTAAATCTGATAAAAACAGATCGGTGATGCTGTTTTACTCTCGTTATTCTCCGGGAAGTTAGCTGGAAGTGATGTAAGTACTGATGCGTTTTATTTGGAGTGAACCAGCAATTGACAAAAATAAGTAATTGTTATATGTTATTGTTATTACATTTTATATTTTAAATTTAGCCATATGGCCTTAGCAATAAACAAGCCCTTCTTTAATGTCACCAACTGTCATTTTGTGCTCTTCTTTTCTTCTCTTTTTTAAGTATCGGTTCAGGTTCAAGTTTTTAAAGTATCATTGTAGCACCGGTATCACAAAAGATCCAAACGATACCCAATCATATGTGGTACTACTCCCCAAATGGTGCATATCCAGACACCCACAATAATTAAAAGTTGTGATAAGGCATTACAGTTGGGCAATATATCAATATTATATATCGATATTGTGATATGACATTAGATATTGTCTTAGATTTTGGATATCGTCACATCGTGAGTGTTCTTTTACTGGTTTTACAGGCTGCGTTACAGTAAAGGGATGCAATTTTTTAACCTACCAGACTGTTCTGGCTGTTCTATTATTTGCCTTTACCCACTTAGTCATTATATTGACATTAATGATGATTATCAAAAATCCTGTTGTGTAAATATTTAGTGAAAGCACCAAAAGTCAACACTACAATATCACTGCAATATCACTATAGAAGTATTAGGTCAAAAATATCGTGATATTGGATTTTCTCCATATTGTCCAGCCCTGTAAGGCCTAATGTGTAGAATATGTAAATCACATGTGGATCCTAAATAGTCATATGGTTGCCGATTGCTTCTTACAGAGAGATATATTGAAAAACTCACTTTTTTTCTTTGTGCACTTTTTTTTTTCTTTGTGCAGACATTTCCTTAGTTAGTGACCTCTTGTAAACTTAAGTGCTCAGCAGCTGGAGAAAGTTGAGAGAACAGACTCGGAAACGAGCATCATCATTGAGTGTTCTGCTTTTATTGGCGTACGCGTTGTAAGCCTGTTGTCGGCTTTGTAGGCGGTAGATAGTGATAAAAACAGAGCATACAACATACAGTACAAATTTGTGCATACTCACTGTGTGGTTTATTTACATTCCACAGTACTGCGAGCACATTATGATTAAGAGGGGGTAACTGCAACATCGGGAGACCAGAAATAGAAGTGACTGTCTCTCACCAACAACAGCTGGTGAAAGAACAGCAGGTTTGAGGACTTAAAGCAGTTTGACTCATCTCTTTTAGTGAAACCTCAAAACCAGTCATATAGCTGACTGTAAGATGTTAACACAGTGACAGGAATCTAACTATCAAGCAAGGAATTGCTCTGTGTGTGTGTGTGTGAGTGTGTGTTAATTGTTTGCGTGCGCGTCTGTCTTTCACATATCTCGAGAACTGTTCATCCCATCTACTTCACAGGTTGTGGTTGTATTGCTAAGTACCCAAGGACGTGCTCTGTGTTGAATTTGGTGCAAATTTTTAACGTGAAACGTTCAATATTAATTAATTAACTTTGAATAAACAAGCAGCTAACCACCTAATCAAAAAAATAATCGACAGATTAGTTGATGATGAAACAATGTACGTTAGGTACAGTGCAGCTAAAAAACGATTATAAGGAATATGTTATCATTGACAGTTATTTTCATGATAACTTTCAAGTTAAAACTGTCACTCTAAACTTTTCAATTTCAAGTGTTGATGTGTTCTCGAATGCATCACCTGACAATTGTAGTGCAAGCCTTGGCTCCAGAGCCAGCATTGCTGCTATAGGCGAGCTATTACGTGAAACAACAAAAGAGAGCTGAGCCCTTCTGTTTGGGTTTCACAACCACAGCTGATCAATTTGCAAAGCTCCAGCTGAACATGGGAGTACGTTTGCATGGACACACATCCTATCGTTTAGTTCTTCTTTTTTTCTTCCTCGTTCTGTGCAGGAAGTAAAGTAACACAAGTTCCCCCAGAGATGACATGTTTGTTTAGTACTGTGGTCAATGTTCTGATTAGCTATATATCGCCCTGTCGAGGACTGACATTTGATACCTCCACCTGTGCATAAGCGTAAGGCTGAGCTTAAAATAAATTTGGTTTTCCGATATAAATCATTTTTATAATGTTTTCGTTTGAATGATCCAAAATCAATTCATAAAATCCAAGGACCAATATCTGTTGGTGTCACGTGAAACTAGAAGATCTCAGGAATCCATTGGTACCCACTACATCATGCTAGCTTGTTTGGAAAGGGGGTTAAATAACATACCAAAGTCAGGGAAACACTGCCCCGGCCATTTTAATATATCTGAATGAACTGTCACTCAATACTCACTGACTGTAGAGTATGTAGAGCTGCATGCTAAATAAAAAGTACATTAATGTAACTGCTTTGGGGTTAGTTTTTAATGTAAACATTAATACTTTTAAGAATGTAGAAGTGTACAGGTAACCTTGTACAACCTTGTGCAAACCCAAGCTAAATTGGTATTGTAACTAGTGCTGTCAGTTAAAAGCGTTATTAACAGCGTTATTAACAGCGTTATTAACAGCGTTATTAACAGCGTTATTAACAGCGTTAACACAAACCCATTTCAACGCCGATCCAATGTTTTAATCCTGAGATTAACACTTTTTGGCCTAGCAAACCTTGTAGTTTTTTTTCACATGCTGTTGCAACTAGTTAGAAAAACTACAACATCACACCAAATCTAGCTAACCAAACAACAGGCACGTCGCGCACACTTGTTTGGTCTTGCGTGCCGGCCAAAGAGTAGTAGGCTAACGTTACGTTTTGAGTGGATGGCGAGCAAAGACGATGAAATGGATACCAATAAGATTCTGAATGGAAAGTTTACTTTTTAAAAGTTGCCAAATGGTTCCATTGACCAGACCAAAGTGATCCGTGTGTGTTGTCGTTGTGAACTGAGCTATCATCGCAGCACATCCAGTCTGAAATACCACTTGATGGCCAAGCCCACAGCTGATGTGAATTCTCCCCCCCCCCACCTCGCCAAAGTATTCACGCTTTTATTGGTGGACAGTGTTACATTGTGTGTGAGATTTGCTCCAAGTATGAATGTTAGTGTGAAATTGAACACTACAGTAGGCTATATGCCAATGTTGTTTTCAATACAAAAAAAACATTTGTGCAAAGCAAGCCAATCTACTTTTCCATGTTGATAAGAGCATTAACAAGAGAAGAAAAAAAATAATGGGACAAAATAAATCAATAGACATTTAGAATAGATAAAAATGTGTAATTAATTGTGATTAATTACGAGTTAACAATGACATTAATGCGATTAAATACTTTAATCGTTTGACAGCACTAATTGTAACTGAAGTGTTCCTAACCTAGTTGATATTAAAACGAAAATAAAATCGAATCGGGAATGAAACTGATTTGGATTGATTCCTTGTGAATTGGATTGATTTGGAAAATCATTGACAATATCCAGCCCTAGGTAAGAGTACACATTGAGTATTTTCACGGGGTCGCGCATTTGTGCCAGCACTATCAAACCTCATGCCAGGTCAGTTACCCACAGATTAGGTCAAAGGATGCATTAATAAGTATGCAAACTGTACCCCACTCAGACCAGGCCATCATCTCTAATTATGATGCCTGCCCACAGTGCTCTAGCTTAACAAGCCCAGTCATACTGCAACAAGCCAACAGGGACAACAACCTAAGCATTTAATAACAACCTCTGCCGGTCGCATCTTCTACGAGCAACGAAACCTGATCCTGATCTGCCTCCCTGGAGGCTATTTGCCCATTTCACAGTGTTTGGACTGCGTGTGTCACCAGACAAGGAAACAACATTCAGCGTGAGACAGCAGGCTCATGATGGAGATAAACACTTCCCTCTGCTCCCTCCTCTTCCTCCTTATGAAGCTCCTTCTGGGTTTGACAACCCCAGACATCCACACATGTAAAGACAAGCACCCACACTGTTTTTTTTTTCTTGTCTGTATTTTCTGACCAATCCTACATGATATTGTCCCTTTT
Organism: Etheostoma perlongum; assembly: GCA_026937815.1. Classification (NCBI taxonomy): domain Eukaryota; kingdom Metazoa; phylum Chordata; class Actinopteri; order Perciformes; family Percidae; genus Etheostoma; species Etheostoma perlongum. The sequence goes on along the minus strand of CM049373.1, from coordinate 27,852,269 downwards.
TTTTTGTCTGACCCTTGGATGGCCTTAGAGCCATTAATGCTTCAAATTAGGGCTACAATTTAGGATTGTTTTCATTATCGATACATCTGCACACTATTTTCTTGATTAATCGATTCATCATGTGTTGGAAGGTTGCTGTAAAATGTCATCCTTCCTTCCATCCATCGTAGAAAAGCTCTAACCTTTGATGAATAGATCCATTTCAATTCCAGCCAATTTGTGTTTATGCTGAAACCAACTAATAGGTTTTTTTAGACTAGTTTCACAATGACGCTGCCCTAACTTTCACTTTCTTTCTCCACTTAGACCTGGACATATGTTCCCAGACAATCATGTTTTGTTGAGACTGCTGCAGTTTGTTCTGAGATGCTAAATGTGTTTAACATCTTCATAATGCCGGTAGGCTAGGAGAGTGCAACAGTCCAGTGCAAGATGTCAGACTACTGAATGAACTGTCTTTATAATTAATAATGATGCTCTATACCAGACTGCACCACAGCCAATAATCATATACCAACGCTGTAAACCAACGCTGGACTCTGACCGCTCCTCAGCAAACAGTACTGTCTCATATTGAACGAGGATAGAGGGGATGAGGTTTAACTGTAACACCATGCATGGATTTCCATTCTCCATCCAATTTTAATTCAACCAAGTGCAGTTTTGTAAGAGTTTAATATGTTCAAATACGGCCAATTTAGGATAGAGTCTGGACAAACACTGGCAGCAGCTGCTGGACTGGTACAAATTGGGTGATAAATAGTTTGTTTCCAAATTTAGTCTTGTGGAGAGACCTCCACACCAAAAAATAAAAATAAACGTGGTCTTGCAATATTGAAACGTCTGACCCTAACTGTAGGCTACATTTTTCTGAAAATGTTATATTTTGCTCAATTCAGCCTTCTGCTAAGTTCCCACAGATCCAAATGATTTGACAGCTATTGATTAAAATAAAGGTTTGTTTCATGTAGCTTTCTACAGAAATGTCTTGAATCATTTTCTACCAAGTGTAATTTGCAGTATCTGACGATGAGCAGAATTACCTTATTTTGAATGAAGTTTGGCTGAACAGCTTACCAGAGATAGTCTGAATCGGAGTCCCTCTCTGAGAAACTTGTTTATTAACACAAACTTGCAATGTAATGTCAGCACAACATCCTGTTGAGACAGCGGTTAGAGCATAACAGCTTGAGCCATTTGTTTCTCACCTAGCATTAGCACCACTCTTCTGTCCGCGTTACCTTGTACTGAGAACAAGTATTGCACAAAACAAATTATTTTTTAAAGACTCCATAAGTGTTTTCTGGTAACTTCGGCATACATTTCAGCTACGTAGATAGTACCTATAGTTCTTACTTTTTCCTGTCATGTCTGTCTACTTTAGAAGCCGCGGACAGGTTGCCCTTAACCAACTAAAAGGGAAACCATGTTTGTGCAGCTGACATTCATTTCAATACATGTTTAGTGCTGTAACGTCGAAAACACCACGCACTAGCTAGGTACGTTTCTTTGAGGTAAACAGGGCACTTTGCGTCCTATTCTCTCCATACAACAGTCATCAGGGCTACTTCGGCATAAGGTGCAAGAAATGATGTGACTTAGGACACAACACTGGGGCTTGCATAATTTCTTCAAGACATCAATGCCAGCTAAGGGCAGCCTAAGGTGATGCACAGTATGTAGATTTAAGAGAGTGACATTAGTACCGCCGAGATGCACTACATTTACGTTACCTGCCCGTACACCTTTGGCATAGCCGATTCACCAGGGCTCCGACGGCTTCGGTGTTGCGGATAGGCGCTAGAGTCCGACCCGCCTTCGGCGGCACTACGAGCGGCCAGAAGCAGCGTTGGAGCCGCGGCGCCTCCTCCATCTCTGTCTGGTAAATCCTCATTTGCTTCTACTGTGAAGAATCCTCTGTTTTGCGGCAGTATGTAGTGCTGCTCCGCGTACAAATGAAGGGTCGACGAATTAATTCCGGCAACCCAGAGTACTGATAAATATAACGACCACCGAAGAGAGCACTGCATCTTGCCTGCTTGTGATATCGCCATGTTTGTGTATGTTTGGCTTGTGGATTAGGTAAGACTGAAGAGCTCCTTCTACTGGCAGTGATGCCCCCTTATGCTGCATTCACAAGCCGTAGGAATGTAAGGAACAGAGTTCTCAGTTCAAACATCCTAACGTTGTGTAGTAGGCTACTACACACAAAGGCAGCCGATGGTCGACTCTGTCTTTTTTATTGAGAGACAAAAGAACAAAAGAAACACACACTGGCAACCGCAAAAATAAACATATAATTAAAAAAAACGCAGCATGAAAAAGAAATAGCCTACTTATCATCATACGAGTTAAATGAATTAGGCTAGCGTACATTAAGTAAAAAATAACCTCCTCTCGGGATTGGCTAATTACCATAAGCAAATAAATGTAATCATGTCGGCTATGAGACAGAGTCATCAACCCGTAGACAGTTAAATCAACCAGGCATCAATTTGCAACATTGCCAACAATGGTTTACAGTATAGCATGCCAAGAAATGTTATAGGGATAGTTGCTTGGTATAAAACGTATATCGTATAACGTATAACGTATATATAAAACGTCTGTCAAAATCTCTGACTGTTGACAAATTCATATCTGTATCGTGTCAAGTCACAAGTCTTAAAAAATGCAAGTCAGCTGCAAGTCTTTCAGGTCTTTGTATGCTGGTCCATTATTCTTTTAAAGTCAAGCTAAAATACCGAGTCATTTAATTGACTAATAATTAAATAGTCAAGATGTGTGGCTATGTAAGAATTTCCTGATTCTTTTACATATATAACTTTACTTTAAACTTTATAATACATTCGATTTCTGTATTTGAGTCAAGTAAGCCTAAGTAGGTCTTACAGCATTTAAATCAAGGAATAGTTTGATATTTGGGGAAATACATTTATTTGCTTTTTGGGATGCCAGGCCAGCTGTCTCCCCCTGGTCCTTATGCTGAGCTTAGATATATGCCTCCTAGTTATAGCTATAATATTCACCTCATCTTTGAGGTAAACCCGGGACCTAATTGTTGGGTTTAGCAATATAGTCTAAATGTTCCTAGATTAGGCCTACCAACTGGGAGTATAGTCAAGAGTAGGCTAAGGACTAACACACTTAAGTTCTATTTTTAATGACAATAAGCCCTATCCTACCATATCTTTAAAAACAAAACTACATGGAGGTATTTTGTCTTGCTCACAGAATTCTTGATCCTTGGTTGACATGGCTGTGTGATTTGTTGTAAACCATTAATACACATGCGTAACTCACTCTTTTAATGGGTATTAAATATTTAAAATCTTACTTTGTACAAGGAGCAACAATAATCTGCCAACAACGCTGATTGTGGCATCATCAAATGAATTCAAAAGCAAGATCCACATGTCCACTTTGCTGCCATTGGGCAGCAGCGTTGATCTGCAGGTAAAGCCGCCACTTTAGCAGCTTCATCTGATATCCACTTTATTAATATTCACAGGGTACTGCTAATCTTCTTTTGTAAAATCCCATTGATTGAATTCACCCAGGCTACATGAAGAGATTTGAAGACACTGCATGTCTATGACAGCCAGTCTTATTAAAAGAGACATTTTCCAGGTGCAAGAAAACATCTTAATCTACATCTGGGAATGGATCTGTCACTTTTAGAGCTGTATAATAATATTTGCTCAGTTTCTTCAGACAAGACGTTTATAATGAATAATGAATACTTTAACAGTTTGTGGTAGAAATTTGACTACCTAGGTGAGATCTGAAATAAGGCTTAATTCAACAAAGTCAACCAAGAAGGTTTGGTTCATCATGAGAGTCTGAGAGAATGAACAAAGACTCTTGGAGAATCAACTGCTTATTAAAGCTGGTATAAGCGATGTTGGGTGACGTCACTTCTTGTTGACGTTCGAAGTATTGTCGAACAAAACGGAGGCTAACCAGTGGAGTTCTTGCCACCTTTGAAGGCTTTTCTGATGAGTTCCTTCTCTTTTTCTGTCTTCTTTGCTCATCATGAACTTCGGTTTCTCTTTGGTCGTGTGTACCGGCCATATTAAAATTCAAGAGTATATAATTCTAACTTTAGTCGTTGTCGTTGTCTAGGACAGCTCTCCTCTAGCTAACTTCCCTCTTCACTTCTCTCTCCTCCTCTACCCACACCCCCCTTTGTGTGCAACCCCCACCCCCAAAGCCTTCTTGTTGGTTAACACTGTTTGTTATGTTTGGTGGTGCAGGTTGGCGTAGTTTGGTTTTGTTGCCGTTTGTTGGCCCTGGGCTGTCAGAGACCACCTTTTTTTTTACAGTGTGTTGAAGGAACAGGTAGCTAGCGGCTAGTGAGGAGATGTTTGTTGTATGTGAAAAAAAATGCTGTAGCCTAAAAAATGTGTGACATCGCTTAGAGCACCTTTAACCCTCTACATCGGTCCATCTGACCTCTGACCTATGTGATGGCTCCTAGGCCTCAAGACCTATTAAGTCCCTTTGGTTGCTGGGATCTGGGGATTGGCTAAGGACTGATGATTGACACCTGAAAGAACTGATTGCTCACATGTCCATAAATAGGAGTTCCTGTGCAGTCACTCTTCCTCTTTCCCTCCTTAAGGTTGCTTGGTTTGTTTGGATTTGGGTTGAGTTACTTTTGCGTTCTAACATTGCTACAAATCCAGACACTACACACATTACTGATAAACAGATGGCACGTTTACCTTTGTTTATTTAAATAAATCTGATTTAATTGAGCATACATGTGTGTTTTTGACATTTTGTCACACCTTTGAGCCAGTCTATGACACCTCCAAATCTGGGACCAAAATGGGAGGTAGATAAAAGCCAGTCTCTGCACTTCAGATAAAAAGAACATAAAGTTAGGCTATAAAGTTAGGTCCATACATCCAATAGGGGTAAAAAGTTGGCACAGCTCAAAACTAAAAATGAAGTAAATTGTTAAAAGACAAATATGTGATTTTCCATTACAACCTTAATTGGAAAGAAAAAAAGCATGGCTCAAGTAGTTTCCTCTTGAGGGGTCTACTAAAAATGGCATATAATATCATCAATGAAAACATTTCTAATAGTAAATAAATAAAATGGCACTGTTTCTCTCTAATTGCCTTTACATCTATCAGGGGCTAATTGTATTTATTTATTTATGTGGCTCAGGACCATAATAACATGGTGTAGAACACAAACAGAACATATAGTGGCAAAAGGCATGGCTAATGTACTGTAATGTGACTTAACTAAGAGCTGGGGCGGCTTAAATAATTCTTTTTAGATACTTGCATTTTGGCCATAAGAAAACATCTTCACAACCTTGCAGCACCACGCCGTGCAGAAAAATCTGAACAAGTTACTCATTTCTGTGCTACCCCATAGTTAGTACTGGCTTCAGCCTGGCTCATTGGAATTGTCTGACTGTCATTGGTGACCCTGATCAATAAACATTGATCAATCACATTGCTCATCAGCAGAGATCTGGTTTGCCAATCTGGTCCGTTGTCCACACCATAGGTCCACACGCGTGTGAGGGGTAAGATGCAGCCTAATTGCCTGTCTGTTTATTTTATTTTTTTATTCAGTAGACTAGTAGTAGGGTGACCAGACGTCCCGAAAAATTCGGGACAGTCCCAAAATCCTAGCAGTTGTAACGAATCCCAAATCCTGCCCTAATTGTCCCGAAAATTAGAGGAAAGTCTCAAGAGCAGACTCTCGAGTAGTTATACTCTGATAGAACATTACAAACTTTTGGTTTGTATGGTGACTGAGTTGTCCCGCAGCCAGCTCCCAGCTGCTGCTACATAGGCGGCTAGGCGCGAATTTGGATAAATAGGCTGCTAAAAAGCAAAATCGTCTCTGCAGGTCCTGGGAGGACTGGGTAGGAAAATACCCCTCGGTTAGGCTTATTGCAATTTTGCAATTCAGTTCTGCAGAACCGTGGAACTTGAATTCACTAGGATCCTTGAATGCAACATTTTCTAGACGCGCAAGTGCCTGCCCGTTATTATAGTTGGACCTAACTTTAAAATCGATAGCTACCTAAATGACTGAACGCATAACTACTAGCTAGTGATATAGCTATCTAATATCTGACAGTTAACTATTACTCAGTTAAATGATTTTATGAAATATTAAACTTTTCGACTGAGACCTTGTATGTTTTGTAAGTAACGTTAACGTTAACGGTCGTTGCTCTAAAAATCCTGGCTATATGCCCTCAACGGCTAACGTTAACTAACGTTGGATATTAGCTAGCAGATAAGTTGTGTTAGCAGCTAACGTTAGCTTGCCTGCTATTAACATTTATTTTTTTAATTCTAAGTTGATTATAATAACTGACTTAGCTAGCTAGCTAAGTGAAGGGAGTTAAAATTGTATGATAACACTATATATAGTTAGCTAGCTATGATAGACCTGTAGCATAGCTAGCTAACGTTAGCTATATTTATGACATGATGTTAACAGTTAAGGGGAGACACTAGAGGTGAATAGGGTAAAATATTTTAACAAGCTAGCTAGCTAACGTTAATAGTTTTTACCATGAAACTGCCCCTGTTGACTATTTAGCTAGCTAGCTAGCTACATTAAGACAATATTTTTTTATTACAAGTTTTCTGAAATGTTATGTTTAACTATGCAAATTAAGCATTATCTTAGCTCTTGCGTTTTCAGAATAAAGCCAAAAGTAAAGTTAAAACTTACTTTTTTATTTTGTTGACATTAAAGTTAATAGATTTTACCCTGGGATTTTGGAAATCCCCTTTTATCACTTTATGAAGTGAAGAAAATGTGCATAAACCAGGCTATGAATTATGAACAAACCCTTTTATAAAAGCCCTCAGAATTTAGATAGGAATGAAACTGGAATATTTGGTGTATGTAAATGCTACTGAAGTGGAAATTTGTAAAACTCCCATTTATTTTGCAAGACACTAGATGTAGGTAAATATGCAATCTTGCAAATGAGGCGTTATCTAATGCTAACCTTTGGTGAATTTAGGAGAAATCTACTACAGACACAAATAGACAAGGTGTAGTAAAATGTACACCTGACTCAGACTTAACCCTTGTGTTGTCCTTCGCGTCACCGGCACCCAATCAGTGTATTTGACTTTTTGTATTTGTCTGGCGTTGAGCTTCGGGTCACCGGTGAACCTCACGTACTATGTGATGCCATTTCACATGAACTCACGGGAGCCTCGCCCTTCGGGGTCCGAGAGACCCGTCCTGCAGTCCAGCGCGTATCCCACTACCATCATCTTATCCTTCAGGTCCCAGAGACCCGACCTGTATTCAATCGTATTTTTTCCGCTACCGTGGCCTTGTCCTCCGGGGTCCCGAGACCCGTCCTACACTAAAACGCGTTAAATAAACTAAACAAGTCCCTGTGACACAAAGGACAATGCAAGGGTTAAGTCTGTTACCAAACCATGATTTAACAATATTTTGGTTAACAGCTGTGACTGAGACTGTGAAGAATAAGATGACCAATACAAGAAACCATATTCAAAGACCTACACAGGATTTTTATAGGCAGATGTTAGCACACACTATACGTTACTGTGGCACTTATGGTATATACAGACAAACAGACCTTTGTGATTAATAAACTACATGTAATTCTAATTCTAAAATCTATTTTAATTTCACATTTGCAGTAAAATTGCGTGACAATGAAAGAAGCAACACAAATGGTAGGAAAGCTGATTCCCCCAACATTAAACAAGAGGGCGGTGAACAACAACAAAGCGCCTAAACAGACAACACCCCAAGAGGTAAGAAATGAGGAAATGTGTATTTAATCATTTACAAGAAAAATATCTATTTAAGTCCATCCATCCATCCATCTTCATCCGCTTATCCGGCCTTTCACGGAAACATGAGGGTCCCTACATGTAAACCGAAGCATTGAGAGTTTTGTAAGTGTACAGACAGTTTATTAAAAAGATAGTTTATAACGGCAGTACCGTTCGGTATACAAGCAGGCACCACCTTGGGAAAACAGTCATGACCAGTCCAATGATGAACGCCGTGCTAGAGCTATGTTACTGGTTATGCGTCGTTTGTCGTTCAACTGGTTAATTTTGCGCCGAAATTGTCCTTTACTGACCTGCTGAATGTTTGCCACAGTCCACCAGAATAATGACATAACAATAATTAAAGTAATGTGTGTGCTGGGAATGATACAGAATGTCTACTGCTTTTATATTAATGAGATTTTCACGTGTTTTCAAACTGATTTTTCCATGCGTAAATAATGTTTAAATGCAACCAGTCTTTTCCCCATTGCAATAGACGGAACAAACGCCAGCAAATCAAGACAAATCTCCACCGAAAAAGAAAAAACCTCCTTCTAAACCATCCACTTTGGAATCAGCAGATTTATTTGTGGCTACAACTACAGGTATGCGCAATGTCACACACTATAGTGGATATCACATTACATCTCAGCCTACAAATAAATATATGTTTTTAATTTTTTTAACTGATTTTGTGTAAAGCACTTTGAATTGCCCTGTTGCTGAAATGTGCTATACAAATAAAGCTGCCTTGCCTTGCCTGGTACAATAGACCATTTCAAATAAGTATTCTAAATGTGTCCCAGTATATTTCCTGTTTCAGTGCAACAAAACTAGAAACTTTATAAGTTTCCTTGTTGCAGTCTATGTGAAGGACATTAGCTGACACGGGAAGTTAACAAGGACCCAGGCTGTTGCCTAGAAATGGAATTCCATCCTTTATTCTCATACATGTTACTGTTTTTGAATGTCAGCAACAAACTGCTGTCACACTGTTCGCAACATGAGCTCACAGCAAGTCAGAATGAAGTGCCCCGTCAACTAAGTTGCCTGCAAGTGGTGTGCATTAAAAACAGGATATGAGAAAAGTGTCTTAAATATTCCTGTTGTAAACACATTCTGTGATGTGAATAATGTGATTCAAAGCTGTTGCTGAAATCTGTTTGCTGCTTGTCACTGTGCTGATTGAAATAGTCTGGTTCCAGACCAATGAGTGCTTCCCCATCAAATTTTCAGTCACGTAACTAGAATATTGGGGAAAAATAATACTTATTCAGCTTGATTATCAAGATATTTTTTGCTATTGAATGAAATTTGCAGCATCCCTCCTGTTATTTTGCACTCTGTTACAGGTGCAAGTAGAGAGGTCAGCATGCTGTTTTCAAAATTTGCTGAAGTATTAAGGTAGGTCATATTCCAAAAACTAGATTTCACAAAGTAGTCTCATGATCTACTCTTGGTTATCTATTTAGCTTAATTAAACAAATTATGTAAAACAAAATTAGTTACAACATTTCCATCTGAAAATGATGCTAATAAAACATTGAAGAACTTTGGGAAGACACACAGCTATTGTAGTGAGTTGCTGGCTCCCAGGTAGACAAATACAGAAGGTGAATGCCACACACACTCCAATGCATTTTAACTTTAAAGTCAGTAGATCAGTTTTCTCCTAAAACAAGTAAAAGGTGTGGCGACTACTGGAAAACTTCATACCGACAGTCCCAGAGGATGAATCCTAACGACTCTGTTGATCCCATGATTTCTTAATTTAGTGCCACAAACAATTTTAGACGATTGAACACAGACACACACTTGCTTCTCTTGCTTCTTCTGCAGTGAGAGAGCTGCAGCAGATACGTCCCAGATGAAGGAACTGGAGGGCATCTTGACAGAAGCTCAAAACCTTGAGTCCTACCTAAAAGAGAAGAAAAAGCACCTGAGGCAAACGTTGGCTCTGATTTCGGATAAACTGAAGGGTTAAGTCTGTTGTATGGACTGTTATTTATTTAAAGATGCAGACCTGTTCATTTTACTGAAGAATACTTTTCTTTCAGTGAACGGCTTTGTTTATGTATTGCACATGTGCCTTCTGAGGTTCATATGTTAGTCATTAACTATTACTCTGGCATTAATTTGACAATAAAAGAAACTAATATATGTTAACTGTTTACTGAGTTATGAGTTTAGTAAAAACTCACTTTGAATAGGATATTATTTATTCTTCCTTATCCCATATCACAATTTCACTTTGATTCTTCATACTTTACATTTTGTGATATAGCCTAAATATAAACCTGTCATTATTTTTGAAAGAATATTAAAAGAAAGTTTACTGTGCAGAAATGTATCTATTACTGTATATTCAGAATTAAAGTGCCAATTAAGTAAGAAATATGTTTGTGTTGTCATTTTTGATAGCTAATAAGAAAACAAAAACACAACACAAAATGAAAAGGGACGAAAAAGGAAAACGTATCCAAAATTCAAGCAGTATTCTTTCAGTCAGCAGAGGGTGCAAGTGTGCCACACTCAATTACCGCAACTTTATAAATTGACATTAACAATTACTTAGAAATATTGAGTACTGTATGTAATATATAATGTCTTGGACAAGGTATGAAAACATTAGATGTTTCACAAAAACTTAAGCGTGATCATCTTACTGTAAAGAGATTTGTGGCTGATTCAGAGCTCAGATGGGTTTGTGCAGATAAAGGCGTAATGAGGAAGAAATCTGCCAGGCAAATTCATTGGATTAAGAGAGCTGCTGCTAAACTGCCGTTACAACGCAGCAAACAGGTATTTGAAGCTGCTAGTACCTTTGAAGTTCTGCAAACCTCAAGGTGTAGGATCCTCCAGAGGCTTGCAGTTGTGCATAAACCTACTATTAGGCCATCTCTAACCAATGCTCACAAGCAGAAACAGTTTTAATGGGCCCAGAAATACATGAAGACTAATTTTCAGTCTTGTTTACTGATGAGTGCCGTGCAATCCTGGATGGTCCAGATGGATGGAGTTGTGGATGGTTGGTGGATGGCCACCATGTCCCAATAAAGCTGTGACGTCAGCAAGGAGGTGGCAGAGTCATGTTTTGGGGCGGAGTCATGGGGAGAGAGCTGGTAGGCCCCTTTAGGGTCCCTGAAGGTGTGTAAATGACCTCAGCAAAGTACAGCAGGTGAAATAAGTATTAAACATGTCACCATTTTTCTCAGTAAATATATTTACAAAGGTGCTATTGACATGAAATTTTCACCAGATGTTGGTAACAACCCAAGTAATCCATACATACAAAGAAACCAAAACAAATAAGTTCATAAATTAAGATTCAAAACCTAATTGTTGCAAAACATAATGATGATGAAATACTTATTTCACCCGCTGTATGTAGAGTTTCTGACTGACCACTTTCTTCCATGGTACAAAAAGAAGAACTGTGCCTTCTGTAGCAAAATTAGCTTCATGCATGACAATGCACCATCTCATTCTGCAAAGAACACCTCTGTGTCAATGGGCATAAAAGGAGAGAAACTCCTGGTGTGGCCCCCACCCTCCCCTGACCTCAACCCTATTACTATGAGGGTGGGAGGCAGTTTGCATCAAAACAGCAGCTCTGGGAGACCATTCTGACATCCTGCAAAGAAGTTCAAGCAGAAACTTTCCATAAACTCAAGTTCAGTGGATGCAAGAATTATGATTGTGATATCAAAGAAGGGGTCCTATGTTAACATGGAACTTGCTTTGTTAAGATGTGTTTGATTGAAATAGCTTTTGATTTCAGTACGTATGACCTCCTAATGCTGCAAGTTCAACAAATGATCATTTTCAGTTCTTTACAACAAAATGTTTTGCATAATAATTTGGACCAGTGCATTTTGAGTTTTTTATTTATTGAAAAAAATACTTTTTTCATTGGGTGGTTTGTTCAATAAAATTTGACTTATACTCCGACGATTTATGACTTGACAATTATACTGTACATTGCAATTATACTAATTATTATTAGTCAATTCACTATTTAGGAAAACCTGTGTAAAATATAATTTGCATAATAATTTGGAACACAGTGTATTAGGATTCAAATTAAAGCAATACAATATCTGTCTACAATATTTTCCACTGGTTGTAATAAGTTAATCTTTAGTTGTGTTATTTAAAATCTACGTACAGTTAGCAAGCACATTATTAGCAAGCATTACTACCTGGAGGAAATGAGTCCACATAGACCAGGGGCCCTATCTTCCACCCGGCACAGTGCAAAGCCAGACACAAGTGTCTTTGCTATTTTAAGATCCACGCAGTTGTTAATTTCCCGACCTGCGCCCACGTTGTTTAAATAGCAAATGCACCTGCGCCAATTTTTGTTCCCATGGGTTAGGCCCCAAACACACCTATGATTAATGAAGACACTAAGTACATCCCTTTTGAACCATACGGCCGGCGCACAGACCTTTCTTTTTCCGCTGTTAAACTAGAAACTGGATGAGCCCTAAACACACCTGTGCCATGCGCTTCACGCTGAGTGCTTAGATCGTTAAAATAGGGCCCTAGATGTTTAAGTACAGTTTTTTTATTCATAGTTTCATCTATACAATACATAATTTCTTTAAATAACAATGAATAATTTCTTTAATTAACATACATTTCTCCAACATTTGGTAATTGTGCCGTATCAGTTCCTTTTTATTTACATAATTTTCAACAGAAAGAACAACTTACTTAATTAAAACAGGACTTTTTATCCCACAGGTTGTGCACCAAAATACAACAAACCACGTTCATACAGATACAACTCATGCTACTCAATTAACTCTGCTCCATTATGTGCATGCGAACTAACCCCCAACCCCCAACCCCAACCATCTTGGCAGTGATTGGCTGGCACGTGGTTTGTGGTATTTTGGTGCACAGCCTGTGCCTCTAGTGTTTGTTTGACATTTACGATCCCTGTGTTGTCTCCCAAGACCTCGCTTTTTCACAGTGTATTTAAGGGGCAGGAAGCTGGTGGATCAAGGAGAGATGCGTACAATTTGAGACAAAAATGAAATTGCGCTGAAACCATGCAGGGACTCATAGTGCACCTTTAATTATGAGTAGGAATCTTTTTCTTCTTTTTCAAACAAGTAAACTATACAGTATATTAATATTTGTGTAGTGACCTTGTGTATGTTGAGACAACCAAAACTTCAATATTTATATTGTTTATAACTTATGCCATGACTTCTATCCATCCATGTGAGGTCAAAGATACACTCATCATGTATTCCCTCCTCTCCTACATCTATGGCGTGGCATTGAATGTCCCGTGGAAACCGTAAGGGATGTTGACGGGCACCGCAGCCCTGCCCAGCTCCTCGAACGTTTTGGCATCTAAAACCAGGAGGAATGTACTCTTGTCCTGGAAAAAAATTAAGACACAGGTGAAAAAAAAAAACTTGTTTAAAGCTGTAGAGTTTAAGAGTAACAGTTAACTCACACATTTATTGAGCAATTGCATTTCAATTGATATTTTACATAAAACTTGATATTTTTAAGCACCAAAATGTCTTTTGTAGACTTCAATACACTCCCTGATTTTGGTATAGTGCCTCCAAATCTCACAATTTTCTCCCACTTCACAGCTGTTGTTTTGTTGTGTTGAACCAACAGTGAGCTGGGAAGAAATTTGGGGGATTTGGGTCCTATAACAAAATCATAAAGTGTATCTCTCAGGGCCGTGACCTGTAGTAAGACTGAACATGACTTACCTTATTGGGAGTGATGACCACAGACATGACGACACCATCATCCTCCTCCGTGGCATTAGGGGAGGGTACAAAGACTGGTTCGGATGGATAAAAACCAGGTTGTTCCCACACCTGAGAAAATACAGTAGAGTTACTCTTGAGTTGTAGAGTTTAAGGTTGCTGCAGTATAGCTGTTATCATATTTTACTTTTCTTTTGTGTTCTTTAAATCTTAAGGACTGTTGTTTATCATATAAATAGTACAACAAATGATGTGAAGCTGAAATTTTTAGTTGTGCTGGTTGTTATTTGACTTGTAATGATCATAGACTGTACATTAGAATTTGTCTCCCTTTTATCTGCTACAATATTATAGCACACTTCCTGTCTTCATGTAAGTGAGAAATCAATAAAACTCAATTCACCTTCATGTGTTTCCCATGGAGGTCCATCTTGATCAGCGAGTCTCCGACAAGATGTCTGAAGCCGCAGCCATAGAAGTAGCGGTAGGGGTGGGTGTTGTACTTGTCATAGTGGATTTGGGGGAACTCTAGACCTCCATATTGATGAAGATCTTCTCCGTGGAGGTCCTCATGGGTACAGAAGACCTATACAAAAAACACATGCTTAATGAGACTCAGGAAACATTAGCAGTTACAGTACTGTAGTTCTTTTTGGGAACAGTTGGAAAATTAAATTAAAAAAAGGTAAAAAGAAGTAATTAAAATGAGATCAGAATGTTAAAAAGAAATAACTTTTCTGATTGTGGGTGTCAAACATAATTCAAACAGTTATAATGTCACTACATGGATATAAAAACTATAAAGCATGTCTGCACAAGGCCATTCGGTCATGAAACTATGTTTGCAAGAAAGAGTAAGTGGTACCATTTTATCAAAGTTTTAAGTAACCTAATGTTTTTTGCTATCAGTAGGAGTTTGCATCTTATCCTTTTTTACTACGCATGTGTCACAGACTTGTGCCGATACATGTAGATCATGTTGGCTGACTACCTTGTTCTTGGCAATTCTTATCGAAGTGGCTGCGGTGTTGGGCCGGTTCAAGTTCTGGCCGTAGGGGGTATCATCGTCCACATTGAGAGGCAGAACAAAACGCCGTGGAAAGTTTCTACACATGGTGTTATACACCTGGTGGGAAAATATGAACATCAGTTCAGGCTCAACAAATCAACTATTGTTAAGCTGAACCAAAAGCAACCTCAGCACTCCACTTATATATTAAAGGAGAATTCCGGTCGATTTCAGCATGTACCTCTGTTTTTTTTAAATTTGTAGTGCTGTCACTAAAGAGACAAATGAAAACACTCTGTGCTGCCTAAACCGAGTTATCCTCCTGATAAACTTTGCATGCAACAGGCTTAAACAGGGCAAGTTTTAAACATGTTTTTATAAAAAAACATGTTTAAAATATCATTACCTCATTACCAGTGCATAGCTATGTGCAGTTATTAGTTCCAAGTGAACACAGTGAATTTGACTGCAGTAGATTTGACAGAAAGGCATTAAAGATGTGACAATTGACTAGTGTGGACTTCACTGGAAAACAGGAAATAAAAATATATGGTATATATGGTAAACATATGAGGTATGTGCACTGGCTGAATTAACACAACTTTTATGCCTTTATGTCACATCTACTGCAGTCAAATTCGCTGGGTTCACTTGGAAGGAAAGACCGCACATGGGTAGGCACTGGTAATGACATTTTGAGCATGTTTAGAGGCTAAAAACAAATTTAAAACTTGCCCTGTTCAATCCTGTTGCATTCCAAATCTACATTGACCATTTTTCTAGACATTGACCTTTACCTAACCTGCTTACCTCATCAAGATCTTCTCCAGACTTGCGCAGGTTTTGAATGTTGTAGTTAATAATTGCCTTGCCATCATCTGAAGCACACATATCTAGGATCAAGAAGCCATCCTCCTCATATGCGTTAATCTGGTGCAGAGTTAACAGCGGCTTGGCAAGGTACTCGATGGAGCTTAACTGCAACACAAGATTGAACAGAAGAATATAAACAGCCTATATTTGTTAATATACAGTAAAAACATAGTGAATACACTGCAATTTAGAGAACTCTAGGTCTGTTTTATTTCCTGACCTTTCCTGTATGTTTGTGAATCAGGTGAAAGATGGTGTCGTGTTTCGGGTCCCAGAAAATCCCATCACTGATGCTTTTCCCTCTCAGCTTGCCTGTCACAATCTTTAACAGGTCAATCTTGATAGGCTGCTCAATAAACACCACAAAGTTCTCTGACATTGCTGTAATGGATTGAGAAGGTTATATCAGTTTCTATTCAAAATTCTGAAATGATGATTTAGTTGTAGTTGGCATTCTGACATTTTCATAAGGAAACTAGGATGGATACCAATTCTAATTCCTCAACCAAGAGAATCTGCCAATACCTAGTCCTGATCAAATACCAGTACTCTCTCTGCTAGTATTATACTATTGTATTACCAAAATCTGTAAACCTCTCTGCACGGAACTCATTGAGATCATTTTAGAGCTGAAATGATTAATTGATTCATATAAGATAAGATAGACTTTATTAATCCCACACTGGGGAAATTCCTGTGTAACAGCAGCTAAAAAGAATAACACAAATATACATAGTAGACAAGTAGACATAGGAGAAAAAATATGCATAAAGTATAAGAAATAGATAAAAGTAGAATTAGTCATGATAATAATAGTAGTAATACAAATATATTTACACAATAAACATCCTTATATAAACAGACAGTATATATACACAGATATACAAATGAGTAAGGTGCAGATTAATAGAAATGACCTATTGCACAGTAGGAGGTGACAGAACATTTTGTAAATAATTAATTTCATAGGTAAAATGATTTAGGGAATAAATAATAGGCAGATTAATATATAATAAAAATATTCTTTATTTAAATATGCTAGGGATTGATGTGACTGAATGAATGTGATAGCAGAAACACTGACTTCAATCACACTGAAGAAACTGTACTTAATATAACTGTAAAAAATGTCAGACACCATTCCTTGGTAGATACCATCCATTGGAAGAATACACATGAAGACTTATTCTAACTCATTTAAATAGCTCCATAGGCAAGGCTCAAGGGTGTAAGCAATGAGTACTTTGATTTGAGTGCTACAACTTTTGCTTACCAAAGCTGTGGTAGTAGGATGGTTTGCTCTTGTCCACTGAGGGAATAGAGCACAGCACTGTGGCTCCCTCCAGGGTTTCCTTGGCTGTTTTCTTGGTTGGCGGCACTCGGATGATGTTATAGGTCGTGCCTGTCAGCACAGATACAATGAATTTCTTATTGAAGGTCATCATCAGACACATGGTGACCAGTGTTGTTGTTCCGTACATTTACATACACTGATACAATATACAAACTCTTGCTGATGCTGTGTGAACAACCTGATTTGGTGTTTCCTAAATTACCTTTAGGGGTGTATGAATTCCCCATGTTGTAGGTTGTTCCATCAGGCTCTGTGTGGGGGTGTGCAGTCGCTCCGTTCACAGCAATGAATTTGCTCCAGTCCACCTAAGGTAGAAATATAGGAGTGCAAAGACTTTGTTAACACTTTATGTCTATTTTATGATTTTATCCAGTAGCTAATCATACAACGCAGAGTTACAGTAGCCTGCAAGCCTGCTATAAATTAGCAATAATGTTCTTGTCTATGACTTGCTTAGCAATAAAAATGTGTCCCTGCAGAATTATCAGCTACAACTACATGTCTTACTACATTCAAAAGCATGTTACCTTTTTAGTTGTCTCTAGTGTCTCAGGGTCCACTTTGTGCATGACATTGGTTTCAGTGCTGACATAATAATCACCTTTGTATGTCACAAAGCTCACATTGGCATTATCTGTGGTCTCTAGAGGAGAAAATGATGATGTCAAAGTTATCACAACATAGCACAACCACAACAATACCTCACCATTCACTCACATTTTGTGTTTCTCATAGAATTGAATTAAACTGTTGTAAGGCTTTTCACATTCAGATTAAGCTTTTTTGCTGCATTGAGTTTTGTTCCTGTTCATTCGGCTTGATTAAATACTCACTTGGAAATTCAAATCTTGACAGGAAGCGCTGGAATAAGTTTTTACAGGGGTCTGGCATGTTGACAGTGCCAAACTCTGACACTGTGATGCGGTTGTGCTCCTTGTTGGCTTTGTAACTGTCACTGGACAGGAAGCGGCTTTTGTAAGTCACCTGTCCGTTGGAGATTTTGAACTGGTGCAGGAGAGCCATACCATCAAACCAGTGGTTGAACCTGGTGAGAATAGAGGGAACAAGAGAAAGGCGTCAGCTTTGTGATGTAGTGGCAGCAGTAGATGTATCGACGCTTTAAAATCTTATACTCACTTATGGTTTCCGATCTCAAACTTCCCAGGCCCATTTCTCAAGAAGCGTCCATTGATCCATTCTGGGATTTTTCCAGTGATAACGGTGCTGATGGGATTAGGGGTATCCTCCACTGAGCGCACAATCTTCTCAATGCAAGGCAGATCATGCACATCTGTGAAGTGGCCGATGTTCTGCCTAGACTTGGAATTTGGTAGTGCTAGGGGGGAAAAATAACTTTACTTTAGTGCAAACCACAGACCCATTTTCAACATATAAAACAAAGGACATTATCAATTACCAATAACCAAATAATTGATTTGAAGTGAAATTGTGCACAACTAGTAGAATCATAGGTTTACCTGGGATATTGTTCTGTTGATGTGTGATGGTGTCCATGGCTGTAGCTGTCTCTACTGTTTCTCCAACACTGGCACAGCTTTATACTGTCGTCCTGGCTGTGAACGCCCACTAGAAACAGTCAGATAACCACGATTTTATGATTGCGCTAAAAAACACAAGTACTTTGTGATCACAAGATTATACAAGTGGTCACTTATTCACAGAGATAATCACTTAATCTTACTAACAAGTGCCAAAATCCCTGTCACAGCATTCATCATTCTCCTCAAGTAGTTCTTTATTCCATGTGATCATTTATATTTTAGTTGTTCATGCTCAATATGCATGCATATGTGTAGTGATGGTGAAAGCAGATACACTTATATGAATTGCTGGTAGGGAAATTTGATAACACTTTATGATAAAAGGTACACTATATACTTAACTAATGGTATATAATAACTAACAAATTTCTCTTGATATAATGTGTGATCAATGCAGGATATAGGCTATCATGAGTTACTGTTGCTCACCATTAACATCATTTGTTTGTGGATATTACTTGTACCCATTTTATAAAATGTGACCAAAAAATGTATAATGGATCATTTAAGATTTTTTTTCATTCTAACTGGTGTTCCCCATTTGGGTAGATTTTTATTTATTTATTATTATTTATTATTTAGAATACTGAAGGTTAGATTGAGAAAAACAGCAAATTTTAATCTTCTATGCACATCTTCAACACTGGACATAAATTGTTTTACCATAAATATACAAACTAGGTATTCTATTGTTGTATTATGACATTCATCAACTGCCCAACAAAGGGATCTTATTTGGTCCTCCAGTGTTTGAAAAATATAGTTATATATACCAGTATATAAAGTAAAACTTCATTAATTAAATATCAGTTGGGAGAATAGAGTAGTAGTCAAAAATTGCCACAGGGAAACATCTCGGTATGTCTGGGTTTTACAACTTAATTTAATTTTATGCCGTATATTTTCTTGACACACTGTAAAATTGGCTAATGCATATCACTTAAAGAGGCATAATAAACATTTTATGGTTTCTACGGGGGCACTGAAAGGTGAATCATTAACTGACAGCCCAATTCATAAAGGGTTGATCCCGTTCTTTGTGTTCCTTCACAAAGGCCACAGACAAGTCAGACTGATAGCAGAATCTAACTGGTCCATATATATATAATTTTTGGTAATTAATCAATTATGGAATCAGGGCTTCACAGGGAAGTCAGTTGATATGCATATCAGGAAATTTCTTAGGACTGGTTAACTGATAAGTTTATATTTTTAATAGAAATATAACTTAAAGGTTTAAAATATACAGTAATTTTAACGTTTTTTTTTTTAAATATTACATTTGGATCTCTTGATAATTCCCTTATTGTTGTGGGGTCGTGAAAGGTTTGGGACCCACAGATACAATTACTGGTAGAGATGGTCCGATACCATTTTTTGTTTCCCGATACCGATTCTGATACCTGAACTTGTGTAATGGCCGATACCGAGTACTGATCTGATACCAGTGTGTCATATATTTTATTATGTTTTAACAACTGTATACTAATATCCCCGTATGGATGTGATATGATTTCTAGCTTTGTTGTTGGTCTGGCTCAGGTTAAACTCTTTGTGAAACAATGAACAAACACAAACAATGAACGGCACAGAACTTTCTTTTATTATCCAGTTTGACAGTCAGTTATAACAGAAAAGAACACAAATAAACTACTTTAACATAGATTTTCTTTAGGGCTTTATTATGTGGTATTGGATTGGTGCATAAACTCCAGTACTTCCCGATACCAATACCAGCATTTTAGGCAGTATTGGAGGCGATACCGATACTGGTATTGGAACATCTCTAGTTACTGGCCACTTCAAGTTCAGCAAAATCTCTTAACCAAGGTTCAACAATAAGTGTTGGCCGATGGTCCAGGGCAAGTAAAACGCCACGTCGGGCAACTGGTATAACAAAAAATGACATTTTTTTCTGATTATCATATCATAAATTATGCCATTTTGTATTGTTCACTTGCCCCCATCCCCTTGCCCATGTCAGAGAATACTTTTTGAATGTTTTAATTTAGATGTGCTGTTGGCCAATCTATAATTGAGTTGGCGCTAGTAACATGTGACTGGTGGCTGTCTTGTTGTCTTAACGTTGAACCTTGCTTAAAGTTTCTTGACTTAAAAGGACAGAACATATTCCAGGCTGAGGGGACATGCCTTCCTTTTATGGTCTAAAAGCATACTGTATGTGCTTTATCAGCTCTTGTTCCACAGCATTATAGTATAGATAAACCAAGAGCATGGTTTGGGTCATCTACAGGGCAGTAAGGGCAGAGCACTCCAGTTGCGAGTTCACCTCTAGTGCATAGAACCACTACCGGATCTAAAGTAATGAAAGGATCACTTCTTACCCCAACAAGGGTAAACTAATTTATAATCCTGTAAGCAGGAAGGAAATTCCCACATAAACAACTCAGGCCCTGCAGCAGTTGGTACAGATTGACCATAACAACAGAAGCATAACTAAGGCTATTTAGAAGGAAAACACAAAAGTGGCATTGCATTCTCACTTTTTATTCCACATTTAGACAAGCGTTTTGGGGGAGAAATCTGCGTGCATATGGTGACACAAAAGTGTGTGACATTCGATATAGTATGCACACCAGGCGGCTAGGGGGTAGTGTGAAGCACTGCCACATAATACCACCAAGTCCGCTCGCCTGCGTAGAACCTTGCTAATACTTCTCTCCCTGGTACAATTGGTGAATCAACAGTTTGATGGAGCCTGGGACACGTTCTTCTGTCTCAGTATATTGTTTGTAATTTAAAATGTTCCAAATAAAAAATATTTGATCGCGAAGAAAAAAAAATGAATGCACCTTTTCTGATCAGTAATACTATATTTGAGTATTTCGTAAAACTGCTGCAAAGACTCTTGTATGTTTATCAGACCTGCTAGGGCAACTTAAAGGTCCGACGTATGGGACTAATCCGACATGTTTGTTGTTTTCCTGTACCGGCGCATGCCTGTGACGTAAACGCGTACGCGACGAGAGCCACCGTGAGCAGATCGGAGCAGACTTTTGCGTTTTAAGCCTTTAGACGGGAACGCGACAGTGGAGCGTTTTAAAGATTTCTACTCTGAAGGGTTGTTTCACTTTTTTTGGGGTTTTAAGCCCCAAAAACGCTGTCACTGTCGAAAGGTACTGATAGAATAAGTTATCTGATAAAATATTTTGTCATTTTCACCCGTGAGCGTTGACGTGTAAACAAGGCCTTAGCAACTTAAGGAGTTTTCATCAAAGTTGTGGTGCGGCAACACTGAAAATTCACCCCAATAATCTTTCATTGTAAATGCATGTATTGATAAGAAAGCTCCTCTGCCTTGAAGTAGAGGAAGATTACTGTGTCGTGGGCAATCATTCACAGATATATATATATACAGTATATATATGTATGTAACACTGTGTCCGTAATAAACAAGTTGTACTGCATTGACTTTTCACTTCTCTTGAAACTTTTCACTTTTCTTTCATTTAGGTCCTAAATGAAAGTGTGAAATATTTAGGGGACATAATGTCCTAAATTTTAGGACATTATGTCCCCTAAAAATATCCACTTTGGCATGATGGGGAAAAAAAGAACGGCTCATATCGATTGATTAGAGCTGCATAATTACAGCTGAAACCACCACACAAACAATCTGTTCATTATTTAATGATAACCTGGGGTCTATATTGCTGCACAACTGGCATAGCAGTTTCCCCTTTTTATTAGGACACCATGCAGCACAAGATCTTCAAAATTACTGAAAACAAAAAATACATTTAAAAGGAATCATTTTGGGAACACTGCTTATTTACTCTCCTTCAGAATGTTAAACGATTAGATCCATACTACACTTATGTCTGTGCATTATTAAAGTCTGGGGGGTGAACAGTTAAGCTAAACATAACGGTTTGGAAGGAGGGGGAAACAGCTGGACTGGCTCTCTTCAACGTTCAAAAATACACTACCTAAAACTCCCTTTATTATCTCATTTTATTTTGCGTATTTAATGTGTACACAAATGGAAATGTAAAGTTTATAGTTTTAATTGGGAGAATTTATTTTTAATACACAAGGCTAGTGCCTGTAGTGACTTCTGAGTCTTGTACCAGAAAGATGCACTGTGTCCATAGATACAGGAATATTACATTACATGTCATTTAGATTTAGCTGACACAATTGCTATATACACTCACCGGCCACTTTATTAGGTACACCTGTCCAACTGCTCGTTAACACTTAATTTCTAAGCAGCCAATCACATGGCGGCAACTCAGTGCATTTAGGCATGTAGACATGGTCAAGACAATCTCCTGCAGTTCAAACCGAGCATCAGTATGGGGAAGAAAGGTGATTTGAGTGACTTTGAACGTGGCATGATTGTTGGTGCCAGAAGGGCTGGTCTGAGTATTTCAGAAACTGCTAATCTACTGGGATTTTCACGCACAACCATCTCTAGGGTTTACAGAGAATGGTCCGAAAAAAGAAAAAATCCAGTGAGCGGCAGTTCTGTGGGCGGAAATGCCTTGTTGATGCCAGAGGTCAGAGGAGAATGGCCAGACTGGTTCGAGCTGATAGAAGGGCAACAGTGACTCAAATTACCACCCGTTACAACCAAGGTGGGCAGAAGAGCAACGCACAGTACGTCGAACTTTGAGGCAGATGGGCTACAGCAGCAGAAGACCACACCGGTGCCACTCCTTTCAGCTAAGAACAGGAAACTGAGGCTACAATTTGCACAAGCTCATCGAAATTGGACAATAGAAGATTGGAAAAACGTTGCCTGGTCTGATGAGTCTCGATTTCTGCTGCGACGTTCGGATGGTAGGGTCAGAATTTGAAGTCTACAACATGAAAGCATGGATCCATCCTGCCTTGTATCAACGGTTCAGGCTGGTGGTGGTGGTGTCATGGTAATTTTCTTGGCACTCTTTGGGCCCCTTGGTACCAATTGACCATCGTTGCAACGCCACAGCCTACCTGAGTATTGTATTTGACCATGTCCATCCCTTTATGACCACAATGTACCCAACTTCTGATGGCTACTTTCAGCAGGATAATGCGCCATGTCATAAAGCTGGAATCATCTCAGACTGGTTTCTTGAACATGACATTGTAGTCAAATGGCCTCCACAGTCACCAGATCTCAATCCAATAGAGCATCTTTGGGATGTGGTGTCGCATCATGGATGTGCAGCCGACAAATCTGCGGCAACTGTGTGATGCCATCATGTCAATATGGACCAAACTCCCTGAGGAATGCTTCCAGCACCTTGTTGAATCTATGCCACGAAGAATTGAGGCAGTTCTGAAGGCAAAAGGGGGTCCAACCCGTTACTAGCATGGGGTACCTAATAAAGTGGCCGGTGAGTGTATATCAGAGCAACTAGGGGTTAAGTGTCTTGCTGTCATGTGTCATATCCACCGCGCCATCACCACCTCAAAATAGTAACTTTATGTGAAGCTCTATGTTTTGAGAGACTAAGAATGATCGTCTCATTTAGGCTACCTTATAACAGATTTTTTAAAATTGTTGAACTATTTCTTTAAAATAGAAAATATTGGTTATATCAAGCAAAGTCATAGTGACTCATGTAAATAATATTATGAATGGTACAACTAAAACTTAGATGTTTTTTGAAAAATCATTATAAGGTGCTTTATAGACAGCTGATTCAGTTCATTTTTATATAATTATTGAATCATATTATGTAAATAATTTTGCCAAATGGAGCAGAAAATAGAGGGAAAGACCCAGTAAATTGTATCCCAGAAATAGTGTCTTTGTGGCTGGAAGCCCTCTGGGGACTTACGCTCCACAAAGATCCCCTCACACAGACATCAAAAGGACATTTTGTTTATTAACACTAAAAAGTTGTTATTCTCAACTCTATGCAGTATTTCATATACTAGTTGCTTTAGCTTAGTGTAGCATGGTGGGGTAATTCTAGACAGACCTGCTCAAACTTTTGAATTCAGTGATGGTCATTTCTCGATTTTGTGTTTCCCTATCTATTCTATTCTCCTACCCGTGACCCGGAATTTTATGTCAACATGCCATCTTGAAGAAGAAAAAAGCTAGACTATACAAACCAGGGTGGCTGTGCCACATGTCGTAATGACGTGGCTTTAAAATGACACTCCCGAAGCAGGCATGTCGTCTTTTGTTTAATTCCTGTTGTCCCAAATCCTCTCTCCTCATGTCTCTTCCTTGACTCCTCCACTGGCATCTCAGGTGGGAGGGACTAAGACGCAAAGAGAGGAGGCAAGGAAAGGACTCAAGGATGT
Source organism: Etheostoma perlongum (assembly GCA_026937815.1). NCBI lineage: Eukaryota > Metazoa > Chordata > Actinopteri > Perciformes > Percidae > Etheostoma > Etheostoma perlongum. The sequence continues at coordinate 27,827,637 of CM049373.1, read as the reverse complement.
GAAAAAACTGAGAAATGAGAAGAGAGGCCCGACTTGTGTCCCAGCAGCAAATAATGAATACAAACAAGCAATGCAGCGGGGTGTCCAGTATCATATCACACCAAATTTGCTGGTAACCTTAACCCTGTGAACTACAATGTAAGCTGTACTTTATGAAACAAGATGCACACAACTGGTTTATAGCTGGATGTAGCCTCCTACTGACAGGGTACAAATAGGGTGTTCTGATATGCTACCAAGGGCTGTGTTCACTGTGTATGATTTCTTGTCTGTTTTTATCTCTCATGACTGAAGTCAGGCAGAGTTTAACCAATGTTTAACAACCTTTCAGAGATTATAATTTTTCATGATAGCGAGTTCTTCACTCTGTACTCAACAGATAAAGCAATGTTTCATATTGATGCACGGTCATTATCTCATATAGTATGTTAACACTAGGGTTACGTTTCTAAATGTTCTTGACAAACTTAAATTTATAAGTGTCAGATAATTTATTTTGCTTAAAGAGTAAGCATATCAAGTGATTATCTTGCTGCATGGACAGATAATTTCACTTGTTTTGAGTACTGCATTTGTTCCAAACAAAAGCAGTAACAGGTATAATTCAAACAGAACAGCAACTAAATAAATAAGTAAATACTTTACTATTTATTATAACAAAACAATGTATAGCTCCAACAATAACCATAATATCTAACACCTTGTATATTTTTTTTCTGACACAAGCCTTTACAGTTTACTAAATCAAAAGAAAATGTTTTTTCATTACCTGGGACTTTGACTTCTACATAGCATTCCTGACATTTTCTCCTCAGCTCGTTTTTGCCCCCTGGTGGCGGACAGCTACATAGTCAGGGCCAGAGCCTTAGAGAGAGAAGAGAGAGAGACATTGCTCTATCATTCTGGTCCAATATGGTTGACAACTTTTGGATTAGAGGAAATAAAGAAACAAATTACTTAAAAATAAAATATTAAAAGTAATTCTAAATTTATACTTCTTTCAAAAACCCTCCATAAATTGAAAACTTAAGGTTACGACCGTAACCCCCGGTTCTCTGATAGCATGAGTGAGGTATCTCACATATGGGGTACCTCTCCCTGTGTATTCCTCAGAAGTACTTTCTTACTACGCCAGCCATAATTGGCTGGCCACATCGGACGCAAGGTAGCAACCTCTTCTTGATACACACAAAAAAGGTGGTCTGGTGAGATACCTCTTAATAACATTGAGTCTGTAAAACCTCATAAACGTTGTTATGGACGACCAGCAAGGGGCAGCACACACTTCCTGTATCGACACCCATTTAGATGTGGCCCACGACGTCGCAATTCCCCGTGTTGAATGTGTACGTAGACCAACAGGAGACTCAAGCCGTTTAGCCAAATAGGCCAAGGTGATCACCTTTACAATCCAGTGTGATAAACGCTGGTTTGTGGTAGGCTTACCTTTGTGAGGCCCAGATCACGAGACAAACAGCTGATCCGCTTTTCTGATGGATAACATGGCTTCCTCACCCACCACAAAGATATTATTCCCACACAAACACACCCGCACTAGCATGACTTCCTTTGTGGTGGATGAGGAAGCCATGTTATCCTAGTTTAACACCAAATGCAGTTTTGGAAACTAGCCAATAATGTAGCTTTGCAGTTGGTATGTTAGCATTGTAACTAGGAATATGCTATGGCTAATGTTTGGGCAAACTGCTGATAGCGTAGAAGCTAGTTCAGTGATCTTTAGTTTGGGGAATAGCCAGCTTGGCTGAGGGTAACTACTGTTTGAGGACAGGCCGGTTATGACAGTTGTTTGGAGACAAGCCTTTCTGCTGAGTATTGCCTAATAGGGACCAGAGAAAGTTGTGAGCTTGACTCTATGGACAGTTAGCGTAGACCCTGGTAGTACCAATGATGTTTGGTTCTGAGTGAGGTGAGGTAGTTGCATAGACAGTTAAAGAAGTGGACCAACAGATCCCGCTGTTCTGGACAGAGACCAGTGAAGGATATTAGAAGCATTTTTCCGGTGATGGCTATGCGTTACTGCGCAGCCTCCAACTGAGCTTGACAACGTGTCTGAAAGTTGTAAGTCTTCTGGTAGCTGTGCCAAGACAAATCTCAATCATTCCCAATCAGTAGAGACAGAGAGCGTAGATGTAAGGAGATAACATAGACACAGGCTAATTATTGATAACTAACATTCTAGTTAACATTAATAATTAAACCTACAGCTAATGGATGGCCAAACTGTCTGCGAGCTTACCCTGTACTATATGGTGATTCCTCTACTGTGCAACAGCAAGTTGCGTGGTTATGACTCAATCGTTAGCCTATTTTTTACAAAAACGTCTTCTACGAAGCCATAATGTGAGCAACAATGTAATGGAGCCTTTTATACATTGTCATGTTTCTTTAGAAATAAACAATGGACAAATAGAGTCTTAAAACTCTTCAGATGTAAAGTTATTCCCTGTCAAAGTGGCGCCAAAATAAATGGCAGTTTATGGGATGCTAACTGCAGGTGATGGCTTCGTAGCATTAAAATGGCGCCAGAGGAGCTACGCTTAGAGAGCAGAGGCTTACCCCTTTGGGGTCTATATGGTCCATATTTATCTATTTACTGTTGCTGACACTGTCGCTTTTTTATCTTATGTTGCTAAGTGAGTGATTGATGTCACCTTAATTTCATTGTGTAGCCTAGTTATATGCAATGACAAAAACTATCTATCTATCTATGAAATATGTTTTTATGTTAAAACCTAACCTAAGAAGGGAGGGAAAATATGCACATAAGGCTTATGCCCAAAACACAAATCTTTGAAGAAAATGAAACAGGAAGCACGTTTCCATCTTGACTCCTTTATATTTACTTCCGCCAAGTGTCAGATTCGGAAGCGCGTGCTCGCCTCCGCTTCGATGCCACCCTCGCTCACATTGCTTTGTACTTAACAGCACATTTCTTCGTCAGTAGAGCCAGTTGGAGCAGTGCTTTCAGACAGGGAGTGGTACCTTTGGGAGCAAGATAACGTACGAATTCCCGGTGTCCAGCAACATTGAAGACGTCAGAGTGTAAAAGTTTGGCAGGAATTGATTTTATTTGACATTTTGCTCGGTCGCCCTCATCTATAGGGGATTGTGGACGTGCTGTCTGAGGAAAGAAAGAAAGTACGAGTCTGCACCTCATCTTCTTTGAAGGTAGGCTATGGTAACACTTTGGGGTTGGACCTCACTTCAAGCCAAGTGTTGCTGTGTAACGTCTGTTTTGTGCATGATATATTTTGTGTACACTGTTGTTATTCTCACATTACTCAAAATGTCGCTCATTTACGATTGCTATGGACATTTTTCCAATACTTTTAACAACTTTCCTCAACTTTTAACGCATCAACACGCCTACAACACACAACTGGCAAAACGGCTAACTTTATGCTTTAAAGTTAGCCGCTTTATTTTAAACTTAACTTCAACACAAATTTTCAAAATACAATAAAACACTAACACAATACACCAAAACACTTCAAACATGGCTCAAAATCACATAATTCTTCCAAAACACAAACACACGTTCTCTCCCAAGAGGAACATGTAGTCAGTCATAGCCCAATGTCATAAAAACACTAATAACAGGTGGAATTACAGAAACTGCAATATTTTATGTGTCAGGTCTGCCTAATATTGTATTGACCATAGATTGTGTTTTACACTGCAGTTTCTCTTGAAGCCTCTCTACGTTTATGTTTTGTTGGGTTTAGTAAATGCTGCATTTTGTTTTTTTTTTGCTGCAGAAATGCAATACAAAAATGAATGAGCCATAGCTTAGAATGTGTCACTACCCGATGTGAGTCGAGTGCAGATTTGCGTCACTTTGCAACGAGTGAAGATGTGAGTTGCCCATGCGTCAATTTGTGACAAGTAGCCCACAAGATGCTAACAAAAGACTTCTGTAATGTCAATACAGTAAAAATGGACCTACTTAACCAAGTTCATTCTCTGCTGGCTAGTAAGCAAACAAACACAACACTTGAATGGTGTTTTGAGCTAATGTTAGCAATCAAACAATCATAGATGGCTAAAACGTTTTTGAAATGATTTCCATCTTTTGTTATTGTTTGTAATGAGAAAGGTTTACTATTTCATGGAGGACATGTTATGCTGTAAATTGTTTAAATTTGAGCATGCGCAACTCACATCTGCACTCGACTCACATCGGGCAGAGACAGAATGTACGGTTTGTGAAAAAAGGGAAACCGAGACAGAATTGTCGTACTACTCGATCTTCCTCTTCATCGTGCAGAAATGTTTCTATCTTTCTTTGCGTTCATCTTTACTGTATTGCTCCTTTTCCACACAAAATCAGCCCAAGTAGGTCCTCAGTTTACTGTAACATATCAGAATCAGCTTTGCAAAATCAAACAACAATGTGACTTTGGTTACTGTAATCTTTGCTCTCTCAAAGTACAACACTCACTTACTGTAACATATAAAATATAAAAAATACTGTAAAAAAAGATGGTCATGCGATTGAAAGAACCTCAACAGTTGAGTGTGTTTCCTAGATGGGAATCAGCTGTGAGTCATCTATTTGCATAACTTCAATCAGCTTTTTCTCTCATTTACAGTAACAATGGAATGCATGTTTTTATTTTACCTTTATTTAACCAGGAAGTCCCTTGAGATTGAAATCTCTTTTTTGAGGGAGACCTTGCCAAGACGGCTCACCAGTTACAATATACACAGAAATACAGCATAGACAAAAATCACACATAGGGGAAAGGAACAGGTCACATGTGGCAATTACATTTTTGAATTACATGACATTTTAACATGGCCTTAAATTCATTTAATGGAACTAGATCATTAAGATGGAGCAAGTTTTGCAAATTATTCCAAGACCACGGAGCAAAGTAAGAGAAAGCTTTCTTCCCCAGCTCAGTAAAAACCCTTGGAACCTGGTAAGAGCGCCACCTAGTGGAACGGAGAAGAAAATGGCTGGAATTTAGCTTGAGGAGATTACATAAATATGCCGGCAGTTTACCCAACATGGCCTTGTATAGAAAAATATACAAATGAAGTTGCCTACGTAGACTTAATGACGGCCAGCCTACCAGTTCATACAGCGTACAATGATGAGTACGGGAATAAGAGTTAGTTAAGAAGCGCAGAGCACTATGGTACACAGAATCTAACAGGTGGAGAGTACTAGAGGCAGCATGCATGTAGACAACATCACCATAGTCCAAAACACTTAAAAAGGTAGCCTGCACAAGTGTTTTTCTGGCTGACATGTTAAAACAAGTTTTATTTCTAAAATAAAACCCCAGCCTTAGTTTCAGCTTTTTTACAAGCTTTTCAACGTGAACTTTGAAAGAAAGTTTGTTGTCCAGCCAAAAACCTAAATACTTGTATGATGAAACATTTTCAATTAAGTCTCCACTTAATGTGTTAATAGTTATATTATCTGGGGATTGGGAGCGAGCCCTTGAAAACGTCATACATTTTGTTTTCTTAGTATTTAGCACTAACTTAAGGCCATGTAGAGAAACTTGAAGCTGTTGAAAGGCCAACTGGAGGTCATTCATGGCTTGGTTCAGTGAAGAGGCAACTGAATATATCACAGTATCATCTGCATAAAGGTGCAGTTTAGCAGTTTGCACGTCCTTTCCAATATTATTTATGAATATAGAAAATAAAATAGGGGCAAAAATCAAACCTTGAGGAACACCTGTAGAAATTTCTAAAAAGTCTGATTTAAGACCATCTATAGAAACACATTGCGTTCGTTCTGTAAGATAGTTTTTGAACCAATTAATAGCTGTGTTTCCTATACCAATGTTACTTAATCTATCTAGTAATAGCTTATGGTCAACAGAGTCAAATGCTTTGGATAGATCCACAAATAATGCAGCGCAGTGTTGCTTCTGGTCCAAGGCATTTATAATGTCATTTACTAGTAACAAAGTTGCTGTAACAGTGCTGTGTCCAGCTCTAAAACCTGACTGTACATCAGCTAGAATGTTTTGCTCTGCCAAGTAGTCCTTTAATTGACAGTTTACTTGAGCTTCCAAAATTTTTGCAAGAATAGAGTTTGGAAATTGGCCTATAATTGTGAAGATCTGAAGGGTCACCACCCTTTAACAAAGGAAGCAGATAGGCTGCTTTCCATATTTTAGGAATTGAATTTGTCGGCAAACTACAATTAAAAATGTATGCTATAGGCTTCGCTATAAATTCAGCTGCAACTTTTAATAATAAAGGTTCTAGGTTGTCTGGTCCTGATGATTTTTTCGGGTCAATAGCTTTAAGAGCAATACAGACATCCTTTTTTAAAATGGGTCTAAAAACAAAGGATTCTGGTGGTGTTTCAGAGCTGGAGTCGGAGCAATGATAACTTGATTTGGACTCATTGTAGATACAGCCAGCGGATACAAAGTGATTGTTAAAATGTCCTATTATGTCAATTTTGTTTTTAATTTCAACTGAATTTACAAAAATATGTTGTGGGAGACCTGCAGAAGAAGAATTGGAATCAGACAGAGACTTAATTTGCTTCCAGAATTTAGCGGGGTTATTGAGGTTTTCAGACACATTTTTTAGATGGTAATCTGATTTTGCTTTTCTGGTCTTTCTTGTGCATTTATTTCTTAAAGTTCTGAAAGCAGTCCAGTCAGCAATAGAATTTGTGGCTTGAGCTTTTCCCCATGCAACATTTCTTTCTCTGATCATATAACGTAACTCTTCAGTAAACCATGGGTTATTCCTCCCGCTAATCCTAAATTTCTTTACAGGAGCATGCTTATTACAGATAGCTGAAAAGGCATTGTGAAAATATTCCCAGGCATGTTCCACATCAGGTATCAGACAGACATTTTCCAAATTACAGTTGTACAGATTATGAATAAAAGCCTGTTCATTAACGTTTAAAACACCTTTTAAAAACACAACGCGGTTTATGTTTAGGTAGTTTTGTGTCTCTTATACAAGCAATCGCACAGTGATCACTGACATCATTGCAAAAAACGGCAGACGATGTGTATTTATGTGGCATGTTTGTAAGAATGACGTCCAACAGTGTTGATTTGCTATGATCTCTCGGGTTGATACGTGTTGGGGTGTCAATAAGTTGTGTGAAATTTAAAGAGTCAGATAGGTCTTTAATATTCTCAGAAGCAGGGGAAAGCCAATCCCAGTTAAGGTCACCCATTAGAATTACTTCGCGGAGTCCTTAAAGATGAACTGAACTAAAAAAATAAAACTTGATAACTTGTTGGTTATGATAATTACAAATAAATTACACTAAAAATTTTAATTAAAAATCAATATAGCTGTTTTTTAAGCAACACAAAAATTGCGTTTGTTAGTGTTAGAACGCTGACAATTTCGATGACGTCACTGGCATGGTAGGACCTGAGAAGGCTTATAGGCAACGGCTGCAGCATATTATATACACACAAAAATGAGTAATTTTAATGGCACGGGTTACGTATTTGAGCCTGTGTTGGGACACGCCTGTAGTGTCTAACTACCACCACATGGAGGACGATCAGATTCAGGCTCCCCCTTCAGTACAGGACCGTTTCAGTACAGTGTGTGTGTGTTGTGTGGGGGTGTGTGTGTGTGTGTGTGTGTGTGTGTGTGTGTGTGTGTGTGTGTGTGTGTGTGTGTGTGTGTGTGTGTGTGTGTGTGTGTGTGTGTGTGTGTGTGTGTGCAGCTTACTGTCATGCACTCTCATTTATTGTATCCAAGCACATTATGCATTTTAGGAAATAGACTGCTTATATAGCGTTTGCATTTAGAGAAAACATAAAAAACATGGTTAAGGTCCTGTTCGTTTAAGAAAATAGAGGCAGATAAATGGAAAATGTAATTGGACAAATTAATCCAATGGGATCGCCTGTTAGCTGCACGTAGGAGAGTTACCCCAGTTTGACCATCGATGCACGGAGGATTCACGAGTTTTGCCGTTTACTTTGATTAGGCAGGTGCAGAGTTGGCGGATTTTTTACTATGGAACTAGCAGCTGTTTCTGCATCAACAATCTGCCCTGAGACGGTGAACATCCGCTAGCTTCAGGGTGAGTAGAGGGACGTTGGGTTCTGTGGTTTAGTTAGCGGCTAGTAAACGTATTATTATCGATCTGTGATATCGTCGGAGTCTTGGTTTATTTATACAGTCTATGGTCGGAGTTCTAGCTTGGGGAGTTTGTCATAAGAGTGCTTCCAACGTATTTAGTTGATAGCCCTTTCCCTCGGTTGGATCGTTTGGTGTCTAGCTTGGTGTTGTGTCTCAATTACAAGTAATGTCCAGTGTGTCAGTCTCCGTTTTGTTGAACGCTATAAAGCCGATACGTTGGGCTTTATTTTTGTAAGTGAATATGTTCGTGTTTTGTGTAAGTGACAACAACGTTACATCCAGCCCTTTGCCTAGTAGACTTGATAGTATGCTGACAACAGGTAAACATACCGCTACCTCTCTGTGCTCTGCCTGCCGTGAGCGTTTCAGCGCCCTGTCTGCGGCAGGTAGCATCGGTGGTGTTACTTGCCGGTGGTCTATCGGTCTGCCCTGCACTGGAGCCTGCAGGCCTCAGGTTTCAGTCTGTTGGATTTAACCTCACCAGTGACGCTGTTGTATCAGAAGCACAGCTCTCCAAATAGTCTGTCACTAAAAAATGCTACAGACTCAAAATCCAGGGGCTGTCGGAGGGCTAGCCCGTTTTAAGGCAGCTAGCTGCTAGCCATGAGTTGAGGACTGTTTTATTCCTTGACAAAGGTAGCCTATGGAAATGTGTCGTAACCCCAGCTGCCTAAGCCCTATACAGTTCCTTACTGCAGCCAGGGGCAATACAGTATGCCCCCCAGACTTCTTTCTTTCTGTTTCCTCAGCCATATGTCTGCTAGCCTCCGACTCTTTGTATGTTGTTCCTATGGCTGCGCTGCTAGTGCTAGTTAGCCACGGAGTAGCTTACCATGCCAGTGACGTAGTAGATTGTGGAATTCCAACATGGCGGCGCCCATGTAACAAAAACAACACTTTCAACTTGCCATTTTGTTCTTTTTTTAACAAATTCACCCATTTTAATAAGTGTACCAGTGAGAAGAAATAAAATACATCTGTTATATCACCATTATTCAAATTCCAGTTCAGTTCATCTTTAAGGTTAAGTAGTACATCATAGAGAGAAGAAATAGTTTCTTTTGTAGCGGAGGGTGGCCTGTAACAGCCAACAACAGTGAGGTGTGTGTCCTTGTATAAATTTATTTTCAGTGCCAGTAGATCAAATTGTTTGGCTTTACTTACTGACAATGTCACTGAGCTTAAGAATTTTGATTTAACATATATAGCAACTCCGCCCCCTTTACCTAAACGATCTGCTCTGAAAATATTATAGCCATCAATAGCAATCATGTTGTCTGTTATTGTGGATTTTAACCAGGTTTCTGATAAGACCATGATGTCCATATCCGTTGCATCAACCCACAGTCTTAGCATGTCCATTTTTTGGAAGGAGACTTCTAACGTTAAAATGCATAATTCCAAGTCCGGATCTGTTTTTGAAGTCACATGGGGAATATATATTTTGTAGTGTATCAGGCCCAGGATTTGGCTGTACATTCCCAGATAACAGCCAAAGTAGTAAGACAATAGCTTTGGTATTCCCTGTGTGTTTTTCATCACAGTCACTGGTTGACGAGTGTGATGAAAGTCCATGTTGCACAGTAGAGTGGTTATTTAAGGCATTCACTATTAGCAGCTGTAGCGAGGGGCTCATTTGTGTTAAATGGTTGTAGAGTGTTTGTTGCTGTGCAGGATGGATAAGCTGGTGATAGCTGCATGCATCCTTGGTTGAAGAATGAGATATTTGCAATGTACTCACCCACTTATGATTGTCAATAAATGGGGATGGCCTTGAGTTAAAACCATCATTAAATGCTGTGAGTAATAAAAATAGTAAAAAATGCATTGTGCTTTCATAAAACATAGGCTGAGCAGACAACAGGTTCCAAGGGCTCACTGTAGAGTTTAGAGAATCTTGTAAAACAATCCTGAGATCAAATGTGCTGATCAACACGCAGGCAACAGTAACAATGGAATGCATGTGTTTCAATGTACAATATAAACAGCTGTTCACTAGGTATAGAACATGATGTTTTCTGTTCTGACATACAGTGTGAAAGCATTTGCTAATTTGTCAGTAAAAATCCATTGTTTTGGTCTTGGTTGAGCTTGTTTGCAAAAGATGTTCAAGCATTTTAAATTTTCTGTTAACTGTATGTATTTTGTGTCAAAGCAACAAGAAATGTGTTAATTGTATGGCCTACACAGACCGATGTGGTGCTAACTACGTTAAGAGTTTAGGAAAGTTAAGTATTGGAAAAAATTGTCATAGCAGTCGAAAAAAACTAACTACTATATCATACCGTGGTATCTTCAACAAATAACTCACGCAGCATCACCTGATGGAATTAAAATCATGGAGTGTGAATAACTCATATTGGGCTCCTTTTTTGAAATGTCTTGTAGTATTGTGGACACTGGAAAATAAATGTGGCATTTTGTAGCCTATTGTGTAATATAAAGATGTCCCTATATCAAAAAGGTTCCATGCAGCTGTACCTTAAACATCCTGTCCATGTTTGAAACTGTTGAGTCGGACCCAGAACTACAGCTATGGGAAGCTGGGGCTCTCCACCACCTTTATCAAAACACCAAATGAGGCAAAAATGTGTTCATTAGAGAAGAAATGACAAGAAGCATTGAAGCTCTTCTCGAGGATTGTATTTTTGCTTTAATTTGTTACCCATCTTTTAGTACACTTAAAACTAAAGCCATTATGTGTGGAATTTGAAAGAAAATGGCCCTATCCATTGGTCACATCAAAAAAGACTCTGTGGCAGACAGAAATGTAGGTCTACTATATACCATAACCAAAAAAAAGACTTGTTTTTTACCAGGTCTACCTGATGGCTACCAATGGCTGCTCCGTGTTACATTTTGTCAAACATTTCAGAATGCCTTCTACTTTAAAGGTAAATGTGTGTTTATATTTTATTCTTTCTTGTAGTACTTATTACTATTATATGGTATAAGTACTATATTGTATTCATTATAATGTCTATATAATCACTATTCTTTTTTTACTGCTTGTAAATAAATCCTGAAATCTTCTCTTTTACTGTCCACTTCTTGCTGTTTTAAGTGGAAACAGCAGGTAAGGAAATTCTTGTATTGTTTTTAAATTACAGCTTCATGATTTTCTCATATATCCTCCATTTATGGTAAAATATAGATGTAGTAGATTGCAAGTGTATGATGTTACTGGTGTAACTATGTTCTTCTCACAAAATGCAGATGTGGATGAAGACACTTTTAGAATTGGAACGGTCAACAAGAATTGTTTGGTCCGAAGCATGGATAACAAATTCCTGCTTTTAAATGCTGAATGTCAATTTCAAGTACAAAACTTAAACAGCGATCAGCTATGTCACCCTGGTAAGATACAGCAAAATATACAGTGTAGTACTTTAATTCAGGCTTTAGACGGATTTCCAGTTTTATCAACAATTGTCATGACTAGGGTTGGTTATCGTTTGGATTTTTCAACCAGTGCTTTTAAAACGCTCTCGATTCTTAAACCGATTCTTGAAAAACTGAAAAAATTACATCACAGAAAAGCACTTTTTATAGTTTTTTTAAAAATTGAAAATTATTTCAATTTAACAATATATTAACATTTTAAAGTACTTAATCAAGTATAATAAGTAAACCTAAGTCTCCTAATACATAACTACAATCATTTAACAATAATTGACAGTTACATACTGTTAACAAGTAACAACAAAATACATGTTACTTGTTAAGTTAATATTCTAACCAGAGCCCAGAGGGAAAATATGGCATTTTAAAAGTAGCCTACATGTACAGTAGTTGGCCAACGGTAGCCTACAGAGAAAGCGTGTTATTTTTACGTCTGTTTCGGAGTGACAGAGGGAAAGTATTTCAGTCGACACATTAAGTGAAACTGAAATGAGGAATTGAAATTTGCCTTCTAATCCGGTCCCATTCCTCCCTGTTGCGTATGGAACCGGGTTTTGGTACCCAACCTTAGTCATGACAGCTTCTATATAGACATGTTCATCATTTAAAAATGAAGCAAGTTGCTGGAAATCAGTTTTTAGAAGTAGAAATGTACACTTTTTACAAAATGCCACATACATGTTTGTCGGCTCCTACTAACATGACCGTGGCACTTTAACATGACCATGTTCGTCAGGAAATGCAAGGAGCACGGAAGCCTGCTTGCATTTGATATTATCAGTGTTCGCATGTGTGAAATTCCTGCTCTTTGCAAGAAAGATATACCAGGCAGACACTGGACATATGTATATATGCATGATGTCTTACATAATTGCAAAAACTCCTAATATTAGATGCAATGTGTACAGGCCTTTGCCGTCATTCAAAACTATCACTAAAAGATTTAATAAGTGATGTTCATCAGCCACTATGGAAATAGGCACTGCACACCTGTTAAACTGATATGTCCATTGAAACTGACAAAGATCTACTGATGACGCAAAACAAAAACCCGACTGATCAGAGGTCACACTGTGAAAATATTCTTTAAATAAAAGATTAAAATCTTTGTCAGAATTCACATTTCTATAACAGTCCATCGTCCCCCCATCATTTAGGAACATGTTGCGTTTTCCACTTGCTTATGATGTCTTTTCTTTTTAGACTGCAAATTCAAAATCCAGACTTACAATGAATCCCCAGACCAAAACGGTAAAGGGAAGCCTGTCATGCTGTATGTGAAAAGGAATAACAAGAACATGGTGGTATGCTGCAGCGAGACACAGAAGCATGACATTTATCCTGAGGAAATGGTGAGTATTTAACAATAATTCAGTTATTTACAGCGTGTGGTGTGAAGGTCCACTTTAAGTGGTTCTGATGACAGAGGAACAACATCGAGGACCTAATTTATTATGTAGAATATTCTGACAAAAATACAATTTTGGGTACTGATAAGTTTTTTTTTTTTTTGTCTGTAATAAACATATGCCTACTTGATACATTTGTCAAACATGCTGTAGAACCTATAGAAATCTAAGCAGATGTGCGTTACGTCCTCCAGTCTCCCCAGTTTAACTCTTCCACACACCTCACCATTTGAAAACCTCTGCGATAAATCATCTAAACCATTTTGTTGAAGTCTGCACAGTACATTAAACCTGCGGTGTGTTTAGTCAAGTTTTTACAGAAATGTAATTATTTAGCTGTCACAGCCCTAAAATTGAAATTCCTTTTTTGAGGATGAAAAACCCACAGAAAGGGAAGTAGGAGATAGCTTATCTTACAACGTAGTGGCACTAACATCCCTTAATAGGTGAAAAATGAATTTGTTGGTTGAAGTTTGGCAGGGTAGCTGTTGTCAATGAAGGGTGACAACGTGATTACAGACTCTTATCACTGTAAACGGAATCATTTACTGAACAAAAAATTACCAAAAGGCATTATGGGAAGAGCACAAAACCACTTTTGTGAAGGTAAATCCAAGCTGGACAATTGCCCTATTAACTTACATTGTAGCTTGTTTCGCCGCCGCCGACTGCAGCGATCAGTACTGACCACTTTCAAAGATTGTTGTTCCATCAGTCACTTAGACACAAAAACATAGGAAAACAGGGTCCAGGTTGAAAAGAAAACAGGTAGTTGCCCTTTAAAAAAGTGATTAACATGGAATACATTATGAGATGATAAAAGCAGCCAAAGTGACACTAGTTTTAACTGCATGAACAAATAATTTGCTCTTTGATTGTGATAATTGTTCGTGACCGACGTCTGTTAAGGTTCCTCCTGTACTGTAGGCTTTCCATTCTGTCCACTGTGCTGCAGTGTGACGGAGCAGACATGTAAACCAGGCTCGCCACGTGTTTTTTCCTATAGGATCTTCCAAGTCGAATTGAGGATACCAAACACAAGGCCTTGTTCTACATGATCAGATGTACAGCAATGAACACGTTTATGTTCAAGTCCTCGGAGCACCCGTCGGGATTCCTGGGATTTGAACCCTCTGATGATCCCTCGCTGAACAAACTGGTCTTGCTTCATGAAATGGATGACTCTTGTAGGATTTGTTTGCAATTTACTTGACACTATAAAGAATGTCAGAACAATATCACCCTGTTTGTCTCATTAAGGAGGACACATTGCTATATGGACAACTTGCAGTTTGTTACATTTAAATACAAGACTTATTCAGTATCACTGTTTTTTTCTCAAATGGGGGTATTTTTACACCTAGGGCTACTTTGGAGTACTGCAGGTGGTACGTGAGATTTTTTTTTTTTTTTAAATGTTGATTTAAAAAAGAAAATGCTAGTCATGCATAATTCCTAAAACAATTATACACTATAATGATGCATTCATTATTATAGTGTATAACTATAGTGATTCTGAACATGTGAAACAATATTGTCTAGTAAAACAAATTATATATAGTAGTGTGCCTCTTTCTATAGCTAGCCACTGTTTTCCACCCAAAATGTTAGTGCCAGTGAGGGAGAACATTGGGGGAAAAAAGTAAGACCACTGTTATAGAATATAATTAATTACTGTAAGTTTAAATTGCAAAACTGACAGATTTACTGTACATAACACCAGCAGTTAAGCAAGTCTACTGCTGAGTATTTTGTTTTGAGTTAAAGAAATTATTTTCCTTTGTGTCCTTTCATTTAAAATAATTACAATTTACCTTGAAACATAAGGAACACTTAGTGTTCAATATTAAATTTAATCACACAAATTGTTTAAAAAAAAAAAAAATCTAAATTAACCAACGATCCGTTGACTGAGAATATTTCAATGGTGCACCTTGATATATCCATGGTAACCTTTTGGTGTCTTCATTTCTGCCTTTTAAAGCACCTCACACTATTTCAGCTTTTAATGGTAACGTAAGTTTACCGCCATATTTAAGGTACTGATGTACTTTTCTGTAGATGTGATTACAGTTTAAAATTGCAAAAGTGCAGATAACTTTTTATATACAGCATATAAGCATTTTTATATTTGATGTATTATATACCTTCTGTACTCTTGTCATTGTCTATTGTGTATATTTTTAGGTCATACAATGTCAAAATATTAAAGAGCCAACTTTATTCCATCTAATCCTGTGCATATAATCTGAAAAGCCATTAATTGAACAGACCAGCACCAAGTTAGTAAGATCTCAAACATTTACTGCATGAGCATTGTGACAACAGATTAAATCCAGAATTTACAGCGATTAAATAAACCTGTAATGCTTATTCCTGGAGTAAAATCATCATTACTGGTAGTAATAGCTGCATGCAAGGGCTGTGTGTATACCAATTATATGCTAGGAGTAAATGTTACAAGATTACAGAACTGTTATAATTGGCCAGCCATAATGAATTGAAGTTTTTGCCAAGATGTAATAAACTTACAAATAAACTGTCAAGAATGTGTATATGGCCTAAATAAATGTTTTTTTTAATTGATATTTTCAAAATGTGCCCTTTTTTTCTTGCCGTTTGCTGACTCGCACAGAGGAAAGTTTAGAATTTATACATGAAAGAACTAAATGGTACAGGGGCGTTGATGTTACCATCTGAATGATCATTTATCGGCAGAGGACGACATTTTACAGTTTTTAATTTCAGACCCTGCTGTGGATTACACGCTGTTGGCTGACAAGAGCTTGCAGGCTACTAGACTTAATTAGCCGCCGTGAACAGGTAGGTTTATTACTGATGCACTTCCAATCTCGCCTACCTTCCATTTAATTAACATTCCTGGATTAAACAGGCCAAGAAAAGCAAATGCAGTCTGCTCTAATGTACACAATAGGTGGATCTTGTGAATCCTTTGTACACGAGGGTTAGTGTGGAGAGTGACGTGAACATACAAATACAGCTCCAATCTGTAGTGCTAACCCGTTATTGGGTTAACGGGCTAAACGGTTGGGTTTATGAGCAAAGGGTAGTATGTAACACATTGTGATTGAAATAAAATACATTTATGGAATCGGCCACAAAAAGGACCTAAACAGGAAGAAAAATGAATTACATGTCAAACTGCGCTATTCTGTAAGACTTAATAGAAGTCTTAGCCGTCTTGTTGAACACATGTCCCCATTAAAGACAACAATCACATGCCAAGATACAAGACATCTCTTATTTGTAGAATTGGTCGTGACATTTGAGTTAACTGGACTACAGGCAGATGTAGAATAAATAAAAGTCCACATCGAACACAAACTGAAGCTGAACTGTGCAAATGAATGCCACTTTGTTTAGTTGACCACGCTTGAATTGATTACACCCTTATGAATCACTAATATTGTCAAAAGTTATCTATTGATAAGAATTTACATAGAACACCTTGAACTTTTACAAATAGCCGGGGCGGGATTGCTAACATCCCAGTGTCGAGGTCCTCCCAAGCTTCCCAGTCCATATTTATTCTTCATTTGCTCCAGAGCAGTGCAATGGCTTTGCAGATTCCCACGTCGTTGTAGTTGAAGTAGCAAAGACCAGCGAAGGTGACCGTGGACAGGAGGAAGAGGCCTGCATTGGCAATCTTGACCTTCGTGTCCCCATGAACGTAGTCTGTAACCACCTGTCCAAGACCCCTACAAGACAAAAACACAAAAAGGTGTTTTTAGAGCGAGGAGGGGACGGGATGAGGAGGCTGGAGGGGCAAGCTGGTCTCGTATCGTTTAAAAATACTTCTAACGTCAACAAGAAATAACGTCACCCAACAATGCTTAAAGTCAGACGTGCTGTGCCGAAATGCACTTTGGGAGTCATAACTTCTCACTTTCCATTTTCATGTACATATGCTTGAACCTTCAACTTTATTATTAAAAAAAAAAAAAAAAAACATGTTTTCTCTTGAAGCTAGACTGACAAATAGGCCAGGCTCCTACCACCCTAATTCAAAAAGCTTAATGTCTTATTGAAGGCTACTTCCAACATTCCATAGTGCTACAAAAATCCTGTTAGGCGCAGACCACGCTTATCCCCTGTCCCGGCAGAAAGAACTAGCCTTTCCAA
This sequence comes from Etheostoma perlongum, assembly GCA_026937815.1. Classification (NCBI taxonomy): domain Eukaryota; kingdom Metazoa; phylum Chordata; class Actinopteri; order Perciformes; family Percidae; genus Etheostoma; species Etheostoma perlongum. Next base: position 27,810,559 of record CM049373.1, on the reverse strand, counting down.
CGTTCTTATGCCAATGACAACCCCTAACGACATCAGAGCAGTCGTCCAACTGCTTTAGGTCAGAGGACATGGCTTGACCCTTTGAGATACGCACTTGTGTTGAAAGCCGTTGCTTAATAAGAGTTATCCCTACTCATGACTGGGATTTATAGCCTACATCTGCCATGCTGTTTAGGCGGCGCTCTAACTGATGGAAGAACACATCGCTGGGACGCTAAGCCAAAGCCAACGACTCAAGTCTACAAACACAGCCGAACTAACCAAGGCTGCATTAATAACGACTGACAAACACGGCGAGATGGCTGAATCCTCTCCCCCCTCCCCTCGCCCCCTAAGAGACTTTGGGAAATAGCTTTGTGGATGAAAGAACTTTCATTCATATTCCCAAAAGTTTCTTGATCTGTAAACCACAATCTGCTGGTGTATGACTACAAAAGATGATTGTATTTGACTTGGATGCTGAAGTAAAATGAATACTCCATATGCACTGGAACTCCCTATGGGCCTCACATGAAGGAGTTCACCTGCCACGTTTGCTTTTTCCCGGGATAAGGGAAGTCTGGGAGGCAGTCACATTCATTTATATTTAAGTTTGTGGTACTGGTAAATTGTATTACCCGGTCTAGCCTCATTGATTTGAGCAGGGTGGATATTTTGTGCTATTAACACCTCTCAGCCCCCAAAATGACACTTTATCGGCCGCAATATCTGTTAATTTCCCCCCTGTAAAATCGGTCTGAAAGTTCCCACATCAATTTGGCTTTAAACACAGCATAGAGCCTTCATGAAGGTCGGATCTATGTCGCTTAAAAAAAACTACCACGAGAAGAGGAAATAGCCTGGCCTCCTTTTAGCCACAAACTGACCAGAGGAATACCTTTGCCTTGCCGTGAAGTTACAGAGTAAACAGGATGTGATGCTATATAATTTGAAAGCTGTGGGTTAGAAATGGAATGTATGGTGCTGATTCAATGTGTTAAATGTCATATTAAAAAAAAGGACAATAAAAGCATCATTACAGAGAAATGATCTGTTTAAACTTGAATATGGATATGAAACCTTTCTATGTTCACAAAGAGAGAGAGAGAGAGAGAGAGAGATAATCGCCTTGGTAATAGTGCTCTGTTTCTTATTGCATAGCTGACAGATGTGCAGATTGCTTAATATTACTTGTGCAGCCACGTGCTGATATTCAGGTTGTTAGGGCAATTTGCTAGCAACGTGCAACCAGCGCTGTGGAGCCAGATGTTAGCTATTAAAAAGTGTATTACACTGTTTGTTCCATTATGGATATGTGTGCTGTAGTGGATGTGGATTATTCTCAGTTTGTGTTACATTGATGTTAATTATTACAGAAAATGTATGTAATGCTTAGTATTGTTTCCTTGTTATATGCTGGTGGCTATAACATTCAGTTTTGGTAAATAATGTTCACGGTAAGTCAGATGCTTATGAACCACATCCAAAACACATGTAATGTCAAATACAACTTCGTGGTTAACTTCATATTTCAGCAGCCAGTTTTCAATAGTTTCTACAAGCCTGTTGTCAATATTTTTGTAATATAATAAACACGGTTACACTTTTTGAAACCACTTCAGCGTGTTTAGGCCTATCAGTGCTTTCTGAACATATTGAACACACTTTTAAAAATGCTGTGATAATACCAAAAGCAGTAATAATTTTGGTCACGATCACCGTGAGGCTAAATTTTCATTCCGTTATATATATCGTACAAAACTTCCATCCTCAGGGTTCAGATCAGTGTTTGGCCATCTTACCAGTGTCCATGCAGGGTGAGGGCAGCAGCCAAGGAGTAGTCAATGACAGGACAGGGGTTAAAATAGGCTGCAGGTCCCATGGCCAGAAGCAAGACGCTCAGCACTCGCTCTGCCGTCCAGTGCAGAGAGGCAGCTTTGGAGCCGGAGCCCGCTGTAGAGAAACAGAGACAACAGACTTAATTCTCTGCATGGTAAAAGTAAACACAGATGTCCCCAAACAAAGAGCTAGACACAATTCTGTTTACCTGGCTTGATGACAATCGAGAGTTCTGATCTAAACACACATTTTTGGGAAATGCACCTTGTTAC
>CM049373.1:27179828-27207969 GCA_026937815.1 Etheostoma perlongum | reverse complement strand
GCGGCTGAAATGGGTTTCCTCAGGAGGGTGGCTGGCATGCCTCCCCTTAGAGATAGGGGAGAAGCTCAGTCATCCGAGAGGCGCCGGAGAGCCGCTGCTCCTTCGCGCTTTTTTGAAAGGAGCCAGTTGAGGTGGTTCGGCATCTGGTAAGGATGCCTCCTGGCGCCTCCCTAGGGAGATGTTCCAGGCGCGTCCAGCTGGGAGGTGGCCTCGGGGAAGACCCAGGACTAGGTGGAGAGATTACAGTATATCTCCAACCTGGCCTGGGAACGCCTCAAGATCCCCCAGTCGGAGCTGGTTGATGTGGCTCGGGAAAGGGAAGTTTGGGGTCCCCTACTGGAGCTGCTGCCCCCGCGACCCAACTCCGGATAAGCGGATGAAGATGGATGGATGGATGGATAAAACCCTAATCAAGGCAAATAGGTTTTTCATGTTACGTAACCTTGAATAAAATCCTGTACAATTAAATTGACCAGGGCTGACACTTGCAAGTTGTTAAATGGCATTAATAAACCTTGTCAAAACAATGAGTAATTCAAAACAAATTGCACAATAGTTAACAAAAAACCTAAATGGTATATAGTTCATACGCCTGTGAAGCAGTACACTTTGCCTGTCTGTGACTTTATCAGTTCACAAATGTTTATTTACTGGAAAATGTGTGTGCTTTGACCCTAGTAATCGTTAAGAGCTGTTTGCATGACAAAAGCAAACATACTACGCTGGGTAAAGGGCAATGTTGCAGAACTTAACCTACTGTAACATTAACACATTCAATTGATTTAAAGCAACACTAGAGAACTTTTTATACCTTAAAATAATATTTCCAAAATTGTTCCGTGGTTCATCAACTCGTAACAGGGTGAGCGGCACTTCTGCATTTGCTTTGTGGCTCTACCGGCTATAACCTCAATATGCAAGTTTGCCAGATCGGGTAGTGGATCTGTAGTACCGAATGAGACAATTGGACAATTCTGCTTCCAACCTGTAGGGTGACAAATACGGGAAAAGCTACATAGTGTTGCTTTAAAAAAGTTAGCTACAGCAATAACAACCTGGCATTGTCCCTATGGAAGGAACTAAATGATTAAAAGTGCAATGTGAAAGATGTGGCCATATGTTTTCTATCTTAAACATTTTAAACCATCATGTCATACAGCTTGTTGACAAGAGTGGCCGTTGGCGAGAGACGCTGGGTACAGCAGGTGCATGTGGGGCACTTCTTATGGCAAGAGTCCACTGTGGCTTTTTTTGACAGCAGGGATCGCCCTGCTTCCCAGCACTGGATGCTTGTTGCGCTTGCCACTAGCAAACTATCATTTAACTTCAACGACCACTGACAAGCAAAGATTACGGCTACACACTCAGACAACGGAAATGGTTGCACATGATGGACGAATGCTTCATGTGGGGTTGTCTGCTCTAAACATCAAAACAGACCAACAGGCTTATTTTACAAAATTTTTCATGTGGTAGTTTTATGAAAATAAATAGGCTATGCAGATGCTGAATCTATCTTTATTTTAGATCAACAATGGTCCGTTTAAAAGATTTTTGCGAGTTTTTGAGAGGTGTGGAGTTGGACGCTCCTGATTTGCATAAAGTAGCCTGGACATCAACTATGCAAATGAGGAGCGTTCAGCTTGATGCACTGCTTCTGGAAGTTACTGCGACACAACCAGAATGCTTTGCTGCTCACATAGACTATGAATGGGAAGCGTGGAAGTGACGTTTGCCAGTGGACACGTACCGTTAGCCTAGCCAGGATCCCAGCTTGCTTGCGTCACCGCTGCTTCCCTTGCATTGCTGCCTGTGCCTCAATAATTTTAGGCCTTAAAAGTCTTAAATCTGCTTAAGTATTGTGTTGTCAACTACAAATGACACCAACATGCAACATCTAGACACAAAATGTATTTTATTCTTCTGCTATGGGGAAGTTTAAATTTAACAATACTTGGCTTGAAAAAAAACAGAATTCAGGGTATAGTTGATGTTGTGATAAAGGTCTTAATTCTTAAATATTGTTCATAATAGTCTTAAAGGTCTTAAAAAAGTCTTAAATTTGAGTTGGTGAAACTCTGGCCAGGCTGTTGTTTGTGCAGGTGGAAAGGAACTACACAATGCACCTTTTTTTCTTTTTAATTTATTTGCATATTCTAAAATTATATAAAGTACAACAAACTCAGTAAAAAAAGATCTTTTTCATATTTACAATATTATAGTTAGAATTAAACTATCTGGACTTCACACATTGCCCAATCAAGTTGTAAAAAAATTGCAGTTAACATAACACACCATAGCAGGAAGTCTGTAAATGATTGAATGGGTTACCTTAAAAACAAATAGAGGGGATGGGACAGTGTGTTTGTGGGGGTGGGATTCTCTATCAGAGACTATTAGAACAGATGCTGACTCAACATCATCTCATTCAGTCATGGGTCGTCCCAGGATTCAGATGTGGACATGGAAACTGTGTGTCTTCTTGAGCTGGATGTGCGTGGGCCAAGCGGTGTCAGGACCGTAAGTTACCTCTACACTTAAAAAATAGTAATAGCCTGTGGTTGAGTGAATTGATCATGGGTAAGGATTTTATGCTGCATAATCTTCTGGGTTGGGGTTGTTTCCATGTCAGATCCAGTGACATGTCTAGTGTATGTGTGTCTGTGTCTGTAGGCAGTACATGGTAGCCATTCCTGCCGTTCTTGAATCTGGAGCTGAGACCAAATTCTGTGTGAGTCTCCTACAGCCCAACGAGACTCTGGAAATGAGAGTCACTCTGATGTCCCAAGAGGAGAATACAACCCTTCTGAAGCAGATGTGCAATAAAGAAATTCATACCTGCATTGAATTTAAGGTCAGTAAGGTTCCTAATTTGATTCATGTGACCATTTTCATAAAATGTGTTGAAGAAATTGATTTGGAAAACATTGATAGGATTTCATAACACATACAGAACCACACATAGATTTGTAACAGAAAGCACACAATATGAATAAATAAATTGTATAAATTGCTGTTGCAATACATTTGTGATTTTACACAATTCAAGACACAACAGAACGAGTTAAATATTCATAAATCAAATCATTGTGTAATGGGATGTAATGACTCTCTTGGTGTCTATAAAATATATTTCTGTCACAGGTTCCTTTAGTGCAGGATGAAGTGGTGCAGAACTTGGAGGTGGTGGTACGAGGCGACACATTCTACTCTAGAGAAGTCAGAAAAGTTAAGATCAAAGTCTATAAACCAATGACATTCATCCAAACAGATAAACCAATCTACCTCCCAGGACAAACAGGTAACTTTGAGCTGAGGGGTTTTTACTTGATATATGTTTGTTACGTTATATTTGCTTTTTTAATCTATGTTTGCTTGGTTACTTATATAGATTTCTTGACCTTTGTATTTACCTATAATACTAATAGAGGGGAGATTCCTTCCATAAGCCTACAGGGTTTTTTGGATTTTTTTCCTCACCTGCACAACTTGCTTCTTTTTTTATGTTTTCATGTTTATGCCGCTTTGTGTCATTGTGCAAATAAATCATCTATGACGTAGTACATAACATGGTACCATATATAGACAAGTTTTCTCTTTACAAATTACAGTGCATGCAGCACTGCGTAGAAAATGTATTGCCACAATATCATCATCTTATATATTGACATTCCCAGGATTTAAAAATTAACCCACAAAATGATAGAAATCGATATGTCACACATTTATTCATCAATATTTATTAAAGAGAGCAATTGTGTGAGCTTTATCTCAAAATTAGTGTTATTCCTTATCAGCAGTTTTCGTGAAAACTATCCAGCCCTTTATTGAAATCCAAGGCTGAGGCCAGATTCCTAAATGTTAACACAAATCATGCACACTGATCTGAAAGTGAGGTTTCCTTCTTGGGATATTGGGACATTTTCCACTGATTAAATTATTATTTATTTTATGCATTTCTATGTCAGACAACGAGGGAATGCCAATAGTAAACTATTGGTTTTTCTCACCTTTTCTTCTTTCTTTCAAATTTGATGTACTTTTTCAGTTAAAAGAAGACCAATCACTGACCTTTTAAGATGTTTAACACTACTGTAGAAGAGCTGTTAAGGCTTCATGTAATCTCTCTGCATGTCTCTCAGTGCAATTCAGAGTCATCACACTGGATACCAAGTTTAGACCTGTCAATCAGCTGGTGAGTGTTTGAACAGTCTTTCTTTATTTAGGTCTCATTTATAAACAGTATTAGTGATATAGTTTTATAATTACTTTGGATTGAACCAGAAGCTCTGGGTCAATAGTGCGAACCACGGTCTCTTTAGGTAAACCTACCAAGCTGCTTTAAAGGTTATTGACCCAGTGATAAATCCATTTCAACACGTTTCTCATTTTGCAACATTTTGTGTCACACACTATCCCATTTAATTGGAAATAAGTGGAATCTTCACTATAGCTTCTTATAGAACTGTATTTTTTTGTCCAAAATTGACATACTCTTGAGGATGAGACTTTTTTAAATGTTTTTTTTTCATGTTTTGTGTGTCACACGTTTGTTTTATATAAAATCATAAGTATAAGAGCTGAAGTCTCAGTTTATCATCTTTAACTCACTGTGTGATGAGCGCAGTGCAAAGCAGCTTGTGCTTTAACAACTCTTTCTTTCTTTCTCTCTTTCTTTCCAGTACGATATAATCGAAATTGAGGTAAGTCTAATACAGACACTTAAACACACCATTGGGTATAATGAACTGAAAGTTAAATTTTTTAAAGTTTGATTCAATACAAATACTACAAAGCAAATTCCTTTAAGAAAATTATAACTCAAGCTATATTTACGAGCATTTTCTGGTGATATTAACAGCCTTTGCTGTTTTTCATCAGTAGATGGATGGAGTTCAGTATAAATGTATTTTTTTATAAATGTGTTTTTTTGCACTGCATAAACTCCTCCAGGACTAGCTAATAATAGCTAGTAGACCAAAATATATGATGAATTTGTCAAACTACATAAAACTTGATTTAAAAAGGATGGAAGACAAATATGTGTATTTATATTTTTTGCAGCAGTGAATGTATATTTGCCCATTTTACAGATGGGCAAATTATTTACTGTAACTGGGCACTGATATTAGCCTGCAAGTACATTCATCAGGATCTCATTGAGATTAATTTCAAGATGCTTTAAGTTTTCATGCTGTTTTTCCCACTGAGAGTCAAGAACTTTTTATACCAAACCATACCCAGTTTTATCTGCCATCTTGTGGAAGGAGATGAAGAAACTTGCTTTTCCTGTATTCAAGAGTTTCCTATTGTCACATGTTCTTCTTTACTTCACTTAACAGGATTCTACCAGCAACAGGATTGGACAGTGGCTGAATGAAACATCCAATAGTAAGATATTGCAGCTTTCTTACGCCTTGAACTCTGAGGCCCGTGAAGGAGCCTACCAAGTTACTGTGTCGATTGGGTCAGATAAAATACAACACAGCTTCAAGGTGGACAAATATGGTAAGTTAAAAAAAAAATCCATTTCAATCCATGTGTAATTAAGCAAAGTTCTAATAATCATACTTTGTCCCCAGTTTTACCTAAATTTGACGTAACATTAAATGCGGCTAATGAAGTAAGTATTAATCAGGAAGAAATCAAGGCTGAAGTATGTGCAACGTAAGTAAAAGCTATTTCGCGCATTACTCTTAAATAATCAAAAACTAGATTAGGGAATGGTTCATTTTCAATGTTTTTTTTTCTTTATCTATTTAGGTATACATACGGCCAGCCTGTGCCAGGCAGTGTTGACTTCAGGGTGTACCGACCTTTTGGTGGCTATTATAGGATACCCTTTATAAAAACCCCTGAACATCCAGAGGGAATCCCTGAAATACAGATGCCTTTTTATAAGGAGACAAAGCAGGTACAGTAACTATGTTGACTCATGAAGCAAGTTGCATATACCTTACATATCCTCCTACATAATGTACATTGTGCACATTTAAAACTACATATTGTCATCTGTTTTGTCAGTTTAATGTACAAACTGAAGAGCGTAAACGTTCATCTTTATACAATAGAGATAGTAGTTATAAAGATTTGACAGTTAAAAGTTAAGAAGTAATAAGGGCATGACATGTTTATAATGTCCTTCATTTTTTCTTTTATCTTATTTTATTGTGCTTTCTAGACTGACCAGAGAGGCTGTGCCACTTTTATCTTCACAATGTCAACTTTCACAAAAATTGCGCAAAAGGCGCTACGAGATGTACTGCAACTCACTGCAAATATGGAAGAGGAGGGCACAGGCAAGTCATAAGATATATTGTATTTATAGTTTAAAAAGTGTTAGTAGGCCTATTTTGACAAAATTACTATGCTATGTATTGAAACAATATGGCATACACATTGTTGTAACATGAAGGCATCTTGTACAGGTATTACACGTTCACAAGAGAAGACTACAGGTATTTCATATGTTATTGGAAAGTTGTCTTTCACTGACACTCCCAAGATCTATAACAAAGGATCAAATGTGGAAGGAAAAGTAAGTGCATTTGGTCTTCACTTCTTCAATGTGATTCTATACACAGTGTAACTGAAGCAATGTGCATTCTTGGTGATACAACATTGTGCTTCTAACAGGTTAAAGCTGTTTATTACAATAATACACCCATTGCTGACATGCCGGTGTTCCTGTTTGAGGGGGAAAGGTGGTCATCGCGTTTGTTACAGAATCTCACAACCGACAGTGATGGTGTCGCCACTTTCTCATTAAGCACAGCTGACTTTGAAGGGGACATCCAATTACAAGTAAGAAGTAGAAACTGTAATCTGTAATCCAACATTTGCCAGCCACATTGTAACACTTTCACGAAGATTATAAACAGTCCAAATCTGACACCTCAAATGGTTTCTCAATATGCTGCAACTAACCAATATGCCATAGGAACTGTCTACTACGTCTATACCTCAACATTTTGTATTATTATATATAAAAACTGAAGCTTTCTTCTACTTCAACCACCATCATCACATTATATATTTATATTTTTCTGCTCTCTAGGTTAGCGACACACAACACTGGGCTACCCTCTTACAGAATGCCATACTATGATTCTAACGATCACAGAGTGTCTTTGGCCACACTTTCTTCTCCTGATACTAAAACAGTCAGCTCCCTGGATGTGAAGAAGAAGGATGAACCACTTTCCTGTGACAAAGAAGAAGACATCTTCATCCAATACACCATAGTTGGAGAGGCCCAGGGCTTTGTGGATGTGATGTATCTGGTGAGTGGTTGGTGAACTATTTTCCCGTCACCAGTTCTCTTCCCAAGATATGGGGAAGATGTTTTTATAAAGACCTTTACATCAGATAACTGTTATCCACAGTTTACCTGGTAAGACTGATAACCATATACCCAGGAGATTTTGTGTATTGTGGTACATTTAACCATAGCCTCTTTTGAGTATTAATAGGCAAAGTTTGCCAACTAACATTAGGTCTAACCCTGTTTACAGTTGCAAGGGCTGTATTGAACAAAACTGTTAAACAAATCTGCAAAAGAAAATTCAGAGTTGAGTGCATCAAGCTAAATATCCAGTCCGGTGTGAGTAAAACCTAACCCTAACCCCAGCAGCTACATTACCCAAAATTACACTCAACCACTGACAGTGTGTTCATACATTCTTGTGTTTTATGCTAGTAGTGGCTAATGCTACAGAAGCTCCAAATAGCATGCTACAGAGGTCTTCTTTCTCCAAAGTCACAAAAGGATACATTTTTCCACAAATGCAGTAGTATTTACAAACACATGTAACAGACTCATGTTCAGAGGAGTAAAATTGTCAGATTTTTCCTTTTAATACATTTCACTGCAGGAATTAATAATTGTATCAGTATCTTATTAAGCCGCTCTGGATATGTTGATGTTGCAATTGATTGGTGGTTTGGTACAAACCCCTCCTTTTTTACCTGCATAAGCAGATAGTCAGAGCTATACTCAGTTAACAGGGCCAGTTCAGTAAGCCAGAGTTATCTCAAAGAGAGCCAGAGTAGATTCAACTTACATCATTAGACAGGCCCCAGGTCTGTTATTTTAGCAACAGTATTTTGGCAGGCAAGTTTATTGTTTAAACTTTTTGCAAATGTCATAAATTATATGAACATTAAAGCATAATTTTGCATAACTCATTAATCTGCTTTGTGTTTTATTATTGCATTACTCATTCTTTATTTTTCTTTTAAATTTCCCAGGTCTTATCAAGAGGAGCTATTGTTATACAAGGATTTAAACGGGTTGAAGTTAAAGACAAATCAGGTGAGCAAAGAATGACTTGTCTTAAAGTTATCCTTTAAATTAGCATAACCAGTCTATTGATGTATGGAGGCATGTGAGTGATGATTGTTGTTCATGTTGTTTCAGTGAATGAGGGCGAGGTGTCCTTTAAGCTGACAGTGTCTCCAGACATGGCACCAGACGTCCAGGTTGTGGCTTACGCCATCCTCCCCAGTGAGACTGTGATTGCCAACAGCGCTGACTTCTCTACGGAGCAATGCTTCAGTCACAAGGTCAGCCTGAGAACTAAGACATGTGGCCAGGCTTTTCTTGGGAGATTGTAGATACAAAAGCAAAGTATATGCTATTTGGGATATCAATTTATTTAAATAATCAGTTATATATGTAAGACATTATTTGGAGCAATTATAAATATCACACCTTTTACTTTAACCTTCTGTTGCATAGGGTGGTCTAATCCATGTTCAAATTCGACTTTTTTAAAGTTTGAAAAGATCCCACGTTGTCATCTACCACTAAAGTCCAGGTGGTGAGATATGTCTTTTCTGATTGCGTCAGGTGTCGCTGGAGTTTTCTCCGTCCTCGGCAGTCCCAGGAGAGGAGACCATCATGCAGGTTACCGCCCAGCCAGAATCTCTGTGTGGTGTGAGCGCTGTTGACCAGAGCGTCCTCATCAAGGAGCCAGGGAAGACTCTGGATGCAAACAAGGTAACTACTGGAATCAACCAAAACTATATAATTTGTTACCTCTGCATGAAAATGCTATAGCATAAAGTTATGATCACATATGTGAGGTGTAGCCCTCTGTAGGAGTCTGCCTTATGGATAAAAGCAATGATTTGACAAATATACTTTAATCCACATTTCAAGTAAGAGTAGGCCTTAGTGACCAAGAGTTTCCAAATTGTCAGATCTTCATAGACCATCAAACATTGTCAGTTAATAACTTTGAACCAAACCTTTCTTTTCAGATATTTCAATTGGTGCCGGTCAAAAAAATATCCTATATTCCATCTGACGTTCAAGATGGTGTAGAATGTTTGCATGTAAGACCGAGAAGATATGTCTTGCCATACCCCAATGGTGGTGGCACATCTGATGCCTATACAGTTTTCCAGGTACTTCCTGCACAAATGAGTGTACAAAATAAAGAATACACTAATATAATTTGTTGCTGCACATTTATCAACTTTTCAGTGATGCCTTTTTATTGTTGGATTATCTAGAATGTAGGGATGAAGATGGCAACAAACATGGTTATCCGAGAGCCTTCATGTCTCAAATACAAAGGAAGGGAATACTACCAGGGCCATGGTGGTGGTTATGGTGACTTTCTTTTTTGCTCCATCAAGTGACATATGCTGAATATTTACATTCATACATTACATTACGTTTCATTAAAACAAGTCACTGTGTCATTGCTTCCATTTTTTTCTAACACTATATTTTCTACTTTCTTCTCAGGTGTTAGTGTAAGGTATTCCATGGTTCCTACCATGGCCAGATTGGAAATTGCATCTGCTGGTGCTGCGGCTCCTGATATGTCATCTCCTAATAAACCACCAATAGAGACAGTCCGCACTTTCTTCCCTGAGACCTGGATATGGGACCTGGTGGAAGTTGGGTGAGTTTTGCCACAGAATGTTTGATGGTCATAAATGTGTTTGAGTGTATGACTGCATTTGATGTATGTGCACCTTCCTGCTGTCTCCCTCCACACATGAATGACATGAAACTAATTTACTGACAATGCTCCTTGTTTTCTTGTTTTCAGCCATTTTAGGAGTGTTATTTTAGTTAGTTATCCCAAGCAAAAGATGCCGACAGAATATTCTTTAAAATTATTGTGTATGGGGAATGGTATGTTTGGGCTAGAGTCCACATGAAACCCAGTATAACATGCATTCATTTAGTTTCTGAGATCTGATGCATATGAAACAATTTCACATTTCCACATTCTTCTTAGGTAACTGTAATGTGGGGGTGTTACTGCAATTATGTCTACACATTAGTAATCTACCCACATTGTTGTTGTTTTTTAACTAATCTGAATCATGTAAGTATGTTTTTTAAGTTCACTGTATGCATCTGTATCTGCTGATCCAGAGAGTCTGGAACAAAGGATGTGGCCCTCACTGTCCCAGACACCATCACCACCTGGGAGACGGAGGCTTTCTGTCTGTCCCCTCAAGGTTTTGGCTTGGCTCCACGTAAAAACATCACTGTCTTCCAGCCCTTCTTCCTGGAGCTCAGCCTGCCCTACTCCATCATCCGGGGGGAGCACTTTGAACTGAAGGCAACCATCTTCAACTACCTGACCAGCTGCATCATGGTAATGCAATTAAAAAAAAAAAAAAAAAAAAAATAAAAAAGATTTTTTTTAACATTCTTACCATGCAATGCTAACATGCTGTCTTTTAGCAGGTTTCATGTTTACCATTTTCCCCACCTTTTTGTGTTAGCATTTACAATTAGCTACTTAGCACAAAACACAAAGTACAGTAAGATGGTAATTGGTCTGCAGGTATTTTGGTCATAAACCAAAGTACTTAACAAAGTGAATATTTTTAAATTTACAATTTACCTGATGATGGCTCTAGATGAAAAGTTAAGGGATCGCCAAAAATCATCCTGCGGTGGAAATGTACCAAATTAAATGGAAATTCATCCAATATTAATGCAGCTTATGGTTATGTAATACTTGGGATCATTTGTGATGAATCCATACTGGTTGTGTGTGCTATTACAGTAGTTTCTTCTCAGAGAAACACTGACTATCTCTGATTTTCATTATCTAGAACAAAAAAAGTAAAGATCATAAATATTAGGACATGTGCAGTACATGTAAATATAGGTGTGTGTGTGTGTGTGTGTGCGTGATATATACCAAATGATACCATATATATATCTATATATATATATAGATATATATATGTGTGTATATACCGTATGTGTGTACGGTATATATACATACACACACGTGTGTGTGTGTGTGTGTGTGTGTGTGTGTGTGTGTGTGTGTGTGTGATAGACCCTGATGAATACAAACTTTTGGATGCACAACATACTTACAATAATTGGTTGGGTTAAGAGTTAAAAAGACAACTGCAAAAGATCAAAATAGACTTTACTACTCCCTTTTCAATGTAGAATCAAAGGCACATTTTAAAACATTGTTGAAACCTGTCAGTGATTGCTTTTTCTCTCTACCCACCGCCATAGCCGGTTCTGTCACCTCACTCAAGACTTGATGCACCGGGGAATGGTTAAATGCTGCAGCCTTTTTCTGCAGTTTGAACAGTTTTTTGCATTTGCCAAAAATCTCCAGTTTTTAAATATTTTGTTCTCTCTCTTGAACAGGTCTCTGTGACTCCAACCCCCTCCTTAGATTACACCCTCACCCCCCTCTCTGGTGACCAGTACACATCCTGCCTGTGCGGCAATGAGCGCAAGACCCTCAGCTGGACCATGGCCCCCTCAGCCTTAGGTGAGAGTCAAGCTTTTATCCACAAGGCTGTTGAGGTGGAGGAGCCCTTTTTGATCTCTGTGAAATCAGTGAGATCCACCTTAGTGATAAAATGTTTTGGCATTTTTGGAATAAAAAAAACGAAAAATCAAATTTCACACCGTTTGTTCTGTTCAGGAGTTGTAAATGTGTCAGTAAGTGCTGAGGCTGTGACATCCCAGGTTTCATGTGACAATGAGGTTGTGAGCGTGCCTGAAAGGGGACGAATTGACGTGGTTACACGACCTCTCATAGTAAAGGTTGGTACCTTTAGAAACAAGATGACAAAGAAAATGTTTATCAATTAACCAAATGGAAACTCTATAACTCACATTATTTCTTTCCCTCTCAGGCTGAGGGAAGTGAGATGACAAAGACCTACAACTGGCTGCTCTGCCCAAAAGGTCAGTACGGTTTACACCAGGCATGGCCCATCAAACAGGTGAAAAGACAAATACTGGAAGTGGAGTAGATTGCATGTTAAACAATGTAATGGAGACATTCGCTACTTGCATAAAGCATTTCATTGTGATTACATCAAGCTTAGCACAGGTGCGTCAGATTGATTTACTGTTAAATGAGTGAAAGAACTCTCCATTTTTGTGTTTTTTTTTTCTTGATCCACTAACTGTCCGTTTCATCTAAAAGACATCTTTGTTTTAGTGCTGAGTGTTTCTCTCTCTCTCTGTTCTCAGGGGAAGCTTTGACAGAGGAAATGGACATACAACTCCCTGAGGACATGATTGATGGATCTGCCCGTGCTTCGGTATCAGTCCTTGGTAAATTAATAGAAAATTCATTTTAACTGAGAATTGCTTTAACCAAGAAATTCTAGGGACGGAAACAGGCTTACAAACCCCCTATGAATCACCGAGAGGGAGATTTAGTGACCCTGCCCGGAGGAAGCCCGGGGCCCCCGTCTGGAGTTAGGCCCAGATGGAGGGCTCCTCAGCGAGCGCCTGTTGGCCGGGTTTGCCACAGAGCCCAGCCGGGCACAGCCTGAAAAAAGCTACGTGGCGCCTATCTCTCCGTTCCGTGGGCCCACCACCTGTGGGAGGAACCGCTGGGGGCGGGTGCGCTGCCACATGGGTGGCGGTGAAGGTCAGGGGTCTCGTCGGACCACACCCAGGTGGCTGAGGCTGGCTCTGGGGACGTGGAATGTCACCTCTCTGTGGGGAAAAGAGCCGAAACTTGTGTGGGAGGTGAATCACTACCAGTTAGATCTGGTGGGGCTTGGCTCTATGCACAGTTTTGGTTCTGGATCCATACTCCTGGATAGGGGTTGGACTCTTTTCTACTCCGGTGTTGCCCAGGGTGTGAGGCGCCGGGCGGGTGTGGGGATACTCACAAGCCCCCGGCAGAGTGCCGGTACGTTGGAGTTTAACCCAGTGGACAAGAGGGTCGCCTCCCTACGCCTGCGGGTGGTGGTGGGGAGGAAACTCTCACTGTGGTTTGTGCATATGCACCAAACAAGAGTGAAACAAGAACACTCAGCCTTCTTGAAGACTATGAATGGAGTCCTGTATGGGGCTCAAGTGGGGGACTCCATAGTTCTGCTGGGGGATTTCAACACACATGTGGGCAATGATGGAGATAAATGGAGAGGTGTGAACCTCGGTAGAAATGGCCTCCCTGATCTAATCCAGTGTGGTTGTCTGTTGTTGGACTTTTGTGTCATGGATTGTCTATAACAAACCCCATGTTCAAACATAGGGATGCTCATAAGTGTACTTAACCCACAAACCCATGGTGGACACTGTTGGTCGGGGAAGCCGTCCGACTGAGGAAGGAGTCTTTCCAGGATATGCTATTCCAGAGGAAACCAGAGGCAATAGCAAGGTACCGAAGGGCCTGAAGGGCTGCAGCCTCTGCCGTGAAAGAGGCAAAGCCCCTGGTTGTGGGAGAACGGAGAAGACATGGGAGAAGGACTTTCAGTCGGCACCAAGGTGCTTCTGGAAAACCGTTCGCAACCCAAGGAGGGGGAAGTGGGGAACCATCCAAGCTGTGTACAGTAAGGATGGCATGTTGTTGACCTCAACTGAGGAGGTAATAGGGCGGTGGAAGGAGCATTTTGAGGAACTCCTAAATCCAGCTAATACGCCTTCTATGGTAGAGGCAGAGCTGAAAGATGATGGGGGATTATTGTCAATTTCCCTGGTGGAAGTCACTGAGGTAATTAAGCAACTCCACAGTGGCAAAACCCTGCGGATTGATGAGATCTGTCCAGAAATGCTGAAATGCCTAGGGAGTCTCAGCCTCCCTTGTAAAGTCTACTCTAGGCTGCTGTAAAGGAGAGTTCGGCCTATAGGTGAACCTCAGGTTGAAGGAGGAACAATGCGGATTCCGTCCTGGTCGTGGCACAACGGATCAGATCTTCACGCTCTCAAGGATCCTGGAGGAAGTCTGGAGATATGCCTGGTCTACATGTGTTTTGTGGATCTGGAGAAGGCGAATGACCGGGTCCCTCGGGAGACACTGTGGAAGGTGCTGAGGGAGTATGGGATGAGGGGTCCAACTGACCTTAACAATCTCAGGGCCATCCAGTTTCTGTATGACCAAAGTGAGAGCTGTGTCCGGGTTCTCGGACGTCAAACTCGTTTCAGGTGAGGGTTGGCCTCCGCCAGGGCTGCGCTTTGGTAGTGAATGAGTCCTTACCCCAAGTGAAGGAGTTTTAATACCTTGGGGTCTTGTTCATGAGTGAAGGGACAATGGAGCGAGAGATTGGTCGGAGAATCAGCACAGCGGGTGCAGTATTGCATTCAACTTATCCACTGTTGCAATGAAAAGAGAGCTGAGCCAGAAGGCAAAGCTTCCTAAGGATGGTTCCTGGGCGTCTCCCTAGGGAGGTTTTCCATGCACGTCCAGCTGGGAAGAGGCCTCAAGGAAGACCCAGGACTAGATGTAGGGATTATCCAACCTGGCCTGGGAACGCCTCGGGATCCCCCAGTCGGAGTTGGTTAATGTGGCTCGGGAAAGGGACGTTTGGGGTCCCCTGCTGGAGCTGCTGCCCCCGCGACGCGATACTGAATAAGCAGATGAAGATGGATGGATGGATGGATGGATGAATGGATAGAAACAGGAATCCATTAAAAATAAAAATCTGTGGTTAGAATGAAAATGAATCAATTGAACAAAGTTAAGTCAAAATACAATGTGAATTTATACATTCAACATATTAAATTATATTCTGTTGGGATAAACAAAAGGTGGTATAACAACATAAGAACATACAGTTTGTCTTTCAAGCCCCAGTAGAAAGTAAAGGTCAGGTTAGTTACGTGTTCAGTCTCAGTGATTCCGTGTTTTTGCG
This sequence comes from Etheostoma perlongum, assembly GCA_026937815.1. NCBI lineage: Eukaryota > Metazoa > Chordata > Actinopteri > Perciformes > Percidae > Etheostoma > Etheostoma perlongum. The sequence goes on along the minus strand of CM049373.1, from coordinate 27,192,861 downwards.
CAGGTGACATTCTGGGCCGGGCTCTGAAGAACCTGGATGGGCTGCTGCAGATGCCGTATGGATGTGGTGAGCAGAACATGGCCCTCCTCGCCCCAAACATCTACATCCTCGAGTACCTGAGAAACACACAGCAGCTGACCCCAGCCATCAAGGAAAAGGCTACCAACTTCCTGACCAGTGGTGAGTCTCCGTTTTACTTTGGTAGCTAAAAGATCACGTATGCCAAATCTACTGTCTGCTACATTCTGGGGCTGGTTGCACAAAATATAAAAAGCAGCGTGCATAATCGCTTGACATTGCTCGTCATTCCACTTAGAGACTACAGATCAGGGACACCCTGCTGGCCTCTGGGTTACGATGCTGACAACAGGCCCCCACCTTAACTTCTAGGCCACCAGGGAGACCTTGTTGCATGTCCTTCTTTCTCTCCTCTACTTTGCGGTCATCTTTTTACTGTCAATTGTCCACTAAAGGCATCAAATGTAGTCTGTAATCAACAACAAATGAACAAATTTACCCAAAATCTTGAACTTATCATAAATCCTATCAAATCTGAATTCTATTGTTATACAGGCTACCAGAGACAGCTGAACTACAAACATGAGGACGGTGCTTACAGCACATTTGGAGCAGGAACAGGGAACACTTGGTGAGACCATTACTGGTCAATCATCCACAAAAAAGCATTGAATATATATTTATATGTTGTTCAACATTTACTACGACATACAGTTCATACTTGTAGAGTAGATGATTATTGTGAGCCATTAATTGGATCATAAGTGCTTCCTCTTGTCTTCTTTTCTGTCTTTTGTTGTTAATATTCTCAGGCTGACTGCATTTGTGTTGAGATCGTTTGCCAAAGCAAAGTCTTTCATCTACATTGACCCAGCGAACATTGAAGCGTCCGTGACTTGGCTGAAAAGTAAACAACGAAAAAATGGCTGTTTTAAAAAATCAGGAAAGCTCTTCAACAACAGAATGAAGGTAATTAAAGTCTCTCTTTACTAGAGTTTGTATACCAATGACCGATGATAACTGAAACTAAATAAGGTCAGTATGTACATTTTACTAAATGACACTTTTGCTGTAGCAGTAGTTAAATGGAAATGCACCATCAGGATTTTCATTCATGTCTCAGTAGTAAGAAATGCCAGCCAGGGGCCCACTTTATGAAATTAGAGCAACATGAGATAATTTCCTCTTAGATTAATTACAACAGGTTTCACTTACAGTACAGTTCAATATCTGTATAAATGTAGGCCTATATACAAATATGTATGTGTAAAATAATATATTTTTATTATACAAATTGTGGTTTACAAATATACTAAATACATTTATTCATCTCTCCTTTGATTTTATTAAAGAAAGGTTTATTTTTTACAAGTGTCTTAGATTCCAAAAGTGTCACATCTGGTAAACTCTTCCAAATTTTAGCCCCCTATGTATTGAAAGGATTTCCTTCCAAAAGTGCCATGTCTTTGAATTGCGTGTCTTATGTGAGGTTATGAGCTGAGTTTATGGTTTGAATTATGGTGGAGGTGGTCAGTTAAATCTATTAGGACTCCATCGTACCAACCAGGGAATATTAATACTAAGCTAAAAGCCACTGAAAGCTGAAGAGTGTTGTAGTGGAATGGGCAAGCAGCTCTGGGATGTAATTTGATTCAACAGCTCAATGTTGCTCGTGATCACATGAAGGGGATTACGATTAGATCTCCACTGTGTTGTGTTGGCGCTGGAGAAAGGTCTGGCTGCACCCTTTACCATTCTGCTATAGGCAGGGGCGTCAGACTGGGGGGGAGTGGGACTGAAGCCTGATTTATGATTCTGCAATAAATCTACTCCGGGGCTACTTAGCTATTTGGAGACATTGATCCCCATGCCATAGCCTGACATGAACCTCTCAAAAAATCGAACTACACGTTGCTGACGACCCACTGCACTTGGCCGTGGCTTGGTAGCGTTGCATTTCCCCCTACTCACGTCCTGATTCTCCTTCTCCATAAACAACATGAACTCAAGGAGAGGGTTAATTTTACCTGCTACAGACCGTGGTCAAAAAGCACGGGAGGGATTGAGTACCCAGGATGTTAGAATGAACAGCTGTGGATGTGGGGAGTGGCCCATCGAGTGCCTTTTTACCAGGCCCAGAATGTTGTACAATGTCTCTGGCTATGGGGAATAGACTCACTTTGGCTATAACTGATAGTGGAGATAGCAAAATGGGAGCAGAATACTGTTTGAAATACGCGGCCAATGACAGGCCTACATTCTGCATCCACTGAGTCAGACTAGATCACTAATTACTTATGCTTCCTCTTTACAGGGTGGTGTGTCTGATGAAGTTACTCTCAGTGCCTACATCACTGCTGCCTTCTTGGAGATGAATACAACCAGAGATGTGAGTAGATAATTTTTTGTATGATTGTATACATACTGTATGGAATATGCATTGTAGCATTAATTTGAATGTAAATATTTATGGCATAGCACTAAAGATTCTGAACTGTCGTTATGAACACTAACAACATGTTATTGTTTTTTTTCTTTACTGTTAAAGGACTAGTGTGTAAGATGTGTGTGTGTGTGGGAGGTTCTTTAGGCAGAAATGTTTTCATTAGTGTATAATCACCTGAAACAGAATTGGTTTTTTTGTTTGATTAGAATGAGCCCTTCATATCTACATTAGGATTATGGCATGTTGCACAGCCATATTTCTACAGTAGCCCAGAACAAACAAACCAAACACTGGCTTTAGAAAGGGCCTTTCATGTTTTTACATTTTCTAGGTTCTATGGACAGAAGGGGTAAACTGAGTCATGTGTATTCAGTTGAATGCTGTTTGATACTTAAGTAGTAGAAATACACTTAGTTTTGAGTACAGGCAGGAAACCCCAGTATTAGGCTGTAGTGATGAATAAAAAAAGATTTGTTTTGAGTAAAGGAGCATTAAATAGTTAGAATTAATTTAAATGCAACCCACGTAGCCTAGTCTTACCCTATTATTTTGTTTAAGTTGTTCCATTCTTTTGCGGTGTTTCCACTTTCTCACTTGAGTAACAAGCCATCTGATGACTTAATATTTAAAATGTAATGTTAGTCTTTTTTAAATATATTTCTGTTTGGTGGTTAGTATTGTATGCCTCATTTGACAATGGCATTTGTGGGTAGTTATCTTTTAGATTAGTAGCACTGGTTGTTACATATTTAGGTAAAACATTCATGGCCAAACACTTTTCCTCTGTTCTGTTTTTTTTTTCTAAAGCTCACTTTCTGCTGTTTTGTGTGATTGCCTCCGGCAAGACCAGGGACAGTTGTTACACTTTTTGCAATTTTAAGCTATACATCAAATACCATTTACACTGGTAGAACAAATTTCTTATTATATATATATATATATATATTATAAACTTCAATGTGTCAACTGCTGAAACAATGTATATAAGTGGTTTTATGAAATGTGTATGTAATTCAGTCTCTCCTCTGTTACAACCAGGGACGGTTAACACATGTCAGGTTGTAACATGTCTAAAACATATATAATGAATCAATCATATACTCAAAATGGTACATATTATTTATCAGTCATGTTATTGTGACTCTTTATTTCATGTTTTTAAGTAATGATTACCTGTTTTTAATACAACATGACAAAAAAGAGGAGAAGCCGTCAAATTATAATGCAAGAAATTGATTTGATGGGTAGAACAAACAAGTTTAACTCAAACATTCAACAACAGAGAGGGTAACTTTTTCCTCTTGAAGCTGTTTTTTTAAAATTTTCACATTAAAATGCTGTTTTGAGATACTGGGGCAGTTGTAACGCCCCGTAACCATGTTGTCATCTCATGTGAGCTAGCTTGACTAGTTAGACTTAGACAGACTTTATTGTCATTAAACTGCTCATTCACAATATACAGTTGAGCGAGATTGCGTTGCAAGGCTCCGAAAAAAGAAAAGAAACAGAAGACAAGTAAAAAACAAAACAGTATAAATAAAAGTATGTGCAATATAAAGTATGTGCAATGGAACATTAAAATGATCATAAGACGATAATGACTAGTGCAAATATCAGTAGCAGCTGGATGTATTGCAGTGAAAACAGTGAAATGAAAAGTATAAGTTTGACACTTTTGCCATTTCTATTTTTATCTAACAAAACAGTGAATCTAATAATACTTGTTTGACTTCATAGACATTTGATCTCATAACAGCATCCAAAAATGTACATCAGAAAGAAAAATATTTTTTACCTCAAAAACAACCTTTTGTAGATAACGCCGTCAGGAAGTTTCAAATGTGGCTCCCTTTTTAGCAAGAATGGAAGGACACTAACGTCATCATTCCAGGTTGTTTCTGATGGGAGAAATTCAAAGTGTTACAACACAATCTCCTGTTACAACTGTCCCTGGTCTCCCTACTGAAGTCGTTTGTTTCCCTGTATATATAGGAATTTGTTAACAATGCGTCAAAAGATAATGTATTATTTTCATCTGTTCTAGGATCCTGAGCTTCATGGACCTGTGAATTCTAGCTTGTCTTGCCTCAAGGAGTCCATCAGTGACCTCAGCAACACCTACACCACAGCTCTGCTGGCATACGTCTTCACCCTGGCAGGAGACATGGAGACCCGTGCTCACCTACTGAAGCACCTAGACACTGTTGCATCACAAGAAGGTGAGTCATCCTCCTACAGGAAATCATTCTGGCTTCATTACTGTGACAAAGCTTACCCTGTGCCTGTTTATCTCTTTGTGGATGGCTGTTTTTAGGAGGTTTCCTCCACTGGTCTCAGACAGCAACAGAAACGTCAGCCTCTCTGTCTGTGGAGATCAGCTCCTATGTGCTGCTGGCTAAACTCAGTGCCTCGCCGACTGCTGAAGACCTGGGCTACGCCAGCCGCATCGTCAGATGGCTGACTAGCCAGCAGAACTATTATGGAGGATTCTCCTCCACACAGGTACAACCCAAACAGGGTTAAGATGGACTTTGAATGTACAGTAATCTCTTCTGGGACAAATAAGATGAACAAAGTTATTTAATATGTATGGCTTAGCTGTGACCTTAAGCCCATTTGTCTGACAGCCTGTTATCCCAAAACAATAGCGTGGCACAAGAAAAACAGACCTATTTTTGTGTTTGTGACAATGCATTTTTCTGCTTCTTCAATTAAGTGTTTCTTTAAAAGTTGACATTTAGCTTATGAGGTGTAGGAGCATTTTCTCCACTTAAGGACCGTTTTTTAATAAAGGGGCTACCGGAGGAGTTTTGAGATCTTTAGTCCAAATAGACCTGACCCTCCCTTCACCAGTAAAACATTTTTCTTTGACCCTCCAAAATGATTGGGAAAAAAGGCTTGACCCTCCCCAACAATTTATTGATGCCTTCTGTTCTGGTTTGCACTTGGCAAAGATGTACAGATAGCCATTGTTTTTTTACAACCATAACACACACAACCTAACCGCTGCCTTCTCATCTTATATATTACACTCCACTGTTATGGGGGCCATTTCAGTAGATTTACTCACTAACATTGTTGTGGAAACACAATAAGCATGGGAACTTAATGCACACTTCCTGCATTACTTGATTACTTCAAATACTAAGATACTCCTCTAGTAAACTAGTGATCACATGAAATAAAACAACAAAACATTGAGACCATTCAACAAAGCACACTGGCTAATAACCCATATTGACAGCTGGCCCTCCCAATCACTCAAACACCAGAGAACTTTTCCAAGTAACCAAACACCAAACAAGCCACTTTGAAATGTTGCTGTTTTCATGAATACAACAGTTCTGTGACCCTCCCCCCCTAGACTAAATAACGTTGGGTAGCCCTCACCTCAACAAAGAATAAAAAGACATGACCCCCCCCTATTTTCCTCCGGTGGTCTATTCCATAAATACCAAACGATCCCTTATAAAAAATATTAAAGCCTTGAGTTTATCTTTCAAATTATGTTAAAACTGAAACTCACATTATTTAGACATGCATAGTTCTTACAGGGCAACACTGCCAGATACCTCAACAGTTTAGTGTCAGTTAAACCATACCAAGAACAGTAGTGTATTAGCCCATTAACTACAAATAAAATGTGCATACTATTTTTTTTAAATGGTAATTTTTTTTCTTAATTGATTTCTGTATGAAATGAAAGTTGTAGGTGTAAACAAAAGAACCTTTACAGTTGTATAAATGTAAGCACAAGTATTAGGTATTTTCTTTGTGTGTTGTAGGACACCGTGGTGGCTCTTCAGGCTCTGGCTCTCTACTCCACTCTGGTGTTCAGTCCAGTGGGTTCAAGCACAGTGACGGTCCAGTCTCCCAGTGGCCAGCTGACGTTTGATGTGAATCAGAACAACAAACTGCTCTACCAGGAGAAGAAGCTGCAGGACATGACAGGAAAGTACAGCCTGGAGGTGAAGGGGACTGCATGTGCTGCAATACAGGTCAGTGGTTTAATGTACATAAACCACCAATCCTGATGCTTCATACTGTACATTTGAACCAATTTGAGCAAGCAAAAATTGAGATTCTTGTTCACTTTTTATGTGTCATGCCTCTAAGTGGCCCATCCCACACAGAGTTACATGACACCAACACAACAGTAACTAATTCCACAGCTTCCAGTCCAATGTCCACACACAACATTCTCCACTTTACACAAAACAAAGAACAAATAAAACATACCACAGGTACCACAACACAACAGTGCAACCCATACATTGTCCAACTAAAGCCAAACACCTCATACAAAAAAAAACAGACTCAAAAAATAACATTTATTTTTCCTTTCCTTGTTTACCTCTTATCTAGATTTCTCTTGTCTATAACATCCCAACTCCTGTTGATGTTACTACTCTCAGTGTTGAGGTTAAACCAGAGGCCAACTGCACCAGCAAAAGACCCAAACTCATTCTGAAACTAACATCCCTGTAAGTAATCAACCAGCAGATCCACGACATTGATGAATACTGAAGTGTTTGGCATCAAGCTGCTAGATGCTGTTGGTGGATGGACAGAGGAGGAATATTTACAACTTGGTAGCTAAAACTCAAACAAACGGTAAATGGAGCCATCCAAAGCACCAGATTGACATCATATTTTTGTTACTTGCATTACAGATATAGTGGAAAGGAGCCCAGTACAAACATGGTTATCCTGGATATCAAAATGCTCTCTGGATTTGTCCCAGACCCAGAGTCTTTGAACATGGTGAGTGATTCCAGTAACTTTAACTGAGTAGTATTTGTCAGTTGTTGTCATGATAACCCAGCTGATTAATGTCTCCTCACAGCTCAAAGGTGCCCTGCTGGTGGATCGTGTTGAACAAAAGGAGGATCATGTTCTGGTGTACATACGGGAGGTGAGATGGATTTAAAGTGACAAACAAGAGATGATCCTCTCCCAGATTAGTTACTTATGTTGTTTGTCTTCAAACAGTTAACAAAGGACATAGGCATCAACCACAGCCTCACGCTCATACAGGAGCACCAAGTACAGAACCTGAAGCCAGCCGTGGTCGAGATCTACGACTACTACCAGCCAAGTAAATCAGTCCTCTCTAAATTCACTGAAGTCACAACACACACTGCTCCGTGGTATCTGTACACCAACCTGAACAGTTATCAGAATAATTTATAGTAGTTTGTTAAAGGTGCTGTACGTAGGATTGTGAAGATCCAGGACTTAGCCTGGGCCTGATTTGAGGATCTGAACAGGGAGCTGTGGATTTTTGCAAATCACACTACACGCTGTAGGTGGAGCCAGGGGGGGGGGGGGGATTATTCTGTTTAAATTACCTGCCTAATGAAGTCCTACTCAAAAACAGGGTCAGTTTCAGCAAATATGACAGAAAGTTAGTTTTATAATTCTTAGGTCTACCTACTGCATCTTTAATATGATAGGCTATTGAACACATGATGCAAGTTTGACTCATTTTCTCCTTTTTTCCCTTAAGGTGACCAGTCTGATAGAGAATACATCTACCCTTGTGTTGCAGGTAACACACTGTAATAACATACAGAAGCACTATAAATGCAAATTGGAATTGTTTAAAAGATTGTAAAATTGCCATTTTCTAACCTAAAACCAAACTAAGCATACAACTAGTGTTGACAGTAAAACCCAGCTCACACCAAAGATTTGCAGGAAAGATTTTAGAAGATGCAGCAGTCTGATGGTGTTGCCTGCAACATTGGCTGGTTTTAGAACGTAAGGCATGTCACCTGTTTGAACAGCAAATTAGCTTGTAGCGAAGTCAGCTAGTTAAGTCAGTCAAACTCACACGTTTGCCATGCCATGAACTACTACAAAGAACTACTACAAACTACTATTTTTTGTGACTGTTATTGCCACTCTTCATTCTAACCCCAACCGGTCGTCAGACACCGCCTACCAAGAGCCTGGGTCTGTCCAAGGTTTCTTCCCAAAGGGGAGTTTTTCCTCGCCACTGTTGCTTTCTCTGGAGAGAACTACTAGAACTGTTGGGTCCTTGTAAATTCTGGAGTGAGGTCTAGACCTACTCTATCTGTATAGTGTCTCAAGATAACTCATGTTATGAATTGATACTATAAATAAAATTTAAAATTGAATTGAAAAAATTTAATTGGCACATTAACAATGGGAAGGAAGTGTGGAACTTAACTTGTTGCTAATAAACCTTACAGTAGCTTGACTTAAAGTAAGTCACAGAATAGCTCAACTACTCTCTAAAGTTTACAAAGAAACAGTCACAAATCCAGTCTTTTTCACCACCCTACCTTGTTTGGTGGTGTATGACCCGGAAGGATGAACTTGGCCAGAGTCTAGGAGATTTCCAACAGATGAAGGCAACACCAGGGGGACCACTTTGATTTCCCAGGGTACGGTTCCACTCTGACCTCCTGTCCAGGTGTTAGTGGTGGGCGTTGTTTAGACGCTCTGCTGTCATAGTAGAACATCTGGGATGATTTGGAGACCTTAAGAGGAGATGGAGTCCAACAGATGCTTTATCCTGTGGGAGTTGTAGGACTTTGGGACAAGCAACTGTTGAGTAGTAGGCAGTTTGTTTCTGGGCCTTCTACCCATCAGCAATTGTAAAGGGGACAAGACTACAGACTCAAAGGTGGTTGTTCTGTAGTCAAACAGTGCTAGTTGTTTGCCTTGAGCTTTGAACCACAGTCTTTTGATCGTTTTTACTGCTCGGTCGGCCTCTCCATTAGCGTGAGGAGTGTGAGGTGATGATGTGCGGTGTGAGATGCCGCAGCTCTCACAAAAGCTTTTGAACTCTGCTTTTGTGGGCCATTGTCCGTTCTCAGTACAGCGGGAATGCCAAACTGCACTTTCAGTGTTTCACTTCTACTTCAATGCACTTTGAGTAGTAGTTAACAAGCACTAAATAATAAATTTACCTATGCTAAAATATACTGTACAATAACAAAGGAAACCAAGTGACGAGTCCATAGAGAGCCAAAGTCACGCCCTTCCGGTGGACCTCATGGGACCTTAATTTGGAAAAGAAATTTGAACGGCAGTGAAAAGGGAAAGGCAAATTAATGTTTGATCCCATTTGAATTGAGTCTTCATATATGACGTTTGTCAATCAAAAGATAATTTTTCAACCAAAGAAAGTCTCAGTTAGCTGTAAGTTTCTCATAGTAACCTACCACTTTTTTTGTGTGAAACCGCTCTGTGAACTACATCTCTCATCTTCCACTATTTACGTCACCTAGCTTGATGCTCAACTTGCTAGCTAGCTTAGCTTTATTCCACAACACATGTAACGTTATCTTACCTGATGTGTTTTATCCAGTGAAGCGTTTTTAGCAGATAAGCAAAAGAACAAGCAAGCTCCGCTGCTCATTTGAGTAATTTGATGTTCCTGGTACGATACACAAAGACATCTTAGCTTCATGCGACATTGAAGTGTGTAGTCTTTCTAATTATGTATTTTATGTGAAGTATAAGTCTTATACTTCAAACAGTTTAACAATAGACTGAGACTTTCTTTGGTTGAAAAATTATATTTTAAATTGCCGAACATCATATTTGTAATGCATGGCTAAATTCAAATGGGATCAAAAATGTCTGTTTTGTTATGGGGGGGCGACTTCTAACTCAGCCGGTATAACGTGCACCCCATGTGTAGGCTGAGTCCTAAGCAGTGGCCAGCGTTCAAATCCAACCAGTGGCCTGTTTGCTGCATGTCATCACTTCTATCTCCCCCCATTCCATGCCAATCTCCAGAGATGCTCTCTTTATCACATGATAATAAATAAAATTCATAAAAGTTTTAAAAAGAATGCAAATGGCCTACTCCAATTTTCGACCCTTTGTTTTTTTTGTTTTTGCCAATTCATCACTACTGAAAATTATTAACTATCCTCATTCATATGCTGCAATTAAATTATTTTAAATAATATTAAATTAAATCCAGCTACAAAAAAAAGAAAAAAAAAAAATGAAAGCAGGTCTTCAGAGTAGTTGCTATGAAGAGGACACACTGTCTCATATAGTAGACTTGGTGTAAACTATCAGGTGTCAGAATGTTGCAAATCTTTGGTTTTGAAAAAGCTCAAGTCTTCACCATGAATTTATATTTTTCATTATTTCCTTTGCAGCTTGAAGAGTGTGTGGTCAGTCCTCGAGTCTTCCAGAAGATACATATTATGTACTTAACACCATGTCTGTTTGTATTCCCTTGTTAGTATTCTGCCCACAACCCCTTACACTTGTGTAACTACAGATTCTGAAGTGAAATTCATGCATAATGGACAATTAAATAATGTGATGTTATTGTCCCATTTGAAACTTGTCTTTTGTGTAATTTTTATCCAAAATGATAGTCCAAAGATATGGTGGCCAACAGGGGCAAAACGTCATGCAATTTAAGAAAACACATGCAAATTGACAAAGCACAAGCAAATTAAGAAAACTACTTCATTAGTTTGACAAAACGTATGCGCAGCATTTAGCAAACACACTGCAAATACACACACACAACCAAATACACAAACACGCTGCAAATACGCACAACACAGCCAAATACACAAACGCGCTGCATATACAGAAGCAATGCTAAAAGAAAAGCAGATGCAACAAAAAACGCTGCATACAGATTACACAACGGAAGTTCTCCAGGCCTCTAGAGGGAGCGCTAAGTGGCACAGCTGATCTTCAACCCCACGGGAGGGAGCGCTTTGCCATTTTATCAGAGTCTGGTATGGCTGCAGCCTGGAGACATGCCTCTCATCTATATACTGTATATTAAATTAATATTATTAATATAATATATTAATAATATATAGTATATGCTCCTGTCTCATGCCCTCCCGGCTGTTGCCGTCACCGACCATGCTAATGAATACAACATTTTCAGCCGATGTCTTACAACATGATGGAGTTAGCAGTTTTGTGTTTGTATGTGCAGGCGGGAATTATTCAGTTTGATAAATCCCATGGTCTCTACAAAGCTATAGCTCAATGACTGGCTTACAGGGAGTAACTATAAATCCATGTTTTTTTTATTATTATTATTTCAAGAGTGAACTGCTCCAAAATATGAATACAGATTGATTACTTATTTTATTACTTATTTTGCTGGTGACCGTTTTTGTATAATCACAATAGTACACTTGAGGAGGCCTACACTACAGTGATGCGCCTTTCTGACAAACTTATTCCCTCTCATGTAAAATGGCTTAAACAAACGTCAATGTTAAACGCTGATGTAGTTTTATTACCACAATCTCACAGACACGTCTCTGCTGATTGAGTATCACCTGTGACCTGAGCTGAGACACACCCACCAAACGAGAGGAAACGTATCTCAAATATAGACTTAATATTTGCAGTAGCACACCGTTTCACACATATTCAGTTAATGAACGGTTTCACACCGTTCTGAGATTGAACATGTCCCGGCTCGCTCTTTCTCTCTCCCCGTGGGGTTGAAGATCTGCTATTCCACTTCTATTCCTCTTCCCTCTAGAGAACTTCCATTGTGTAATCTATGTATGCAGTGTTTTCTTGTTGCATCTGCTGAGCTTGCACTTCTTGTGATGGATTTCAACATTACTAATATACTTACTGATGACTAAAAAATCCCCATGTTTAAGAATGAAGAAGGCAACCACTGCTGTGATGGAACTTCCCTGTGGTATCTCTAACTGGACAGAATGGCCTTCAGTGGTCAAATTAGCAAACAGGACATCTGCAAACTCCTCATAGACTCTGCTGACAAACTAAGGATCAATAATCTGCTACTAGTGAGTATGCACTTTGTTTTTTACTTTAAAACCCACACAACAGGTTCAAAACTGTAAGGTTCACAAAGACAAAGCACACTCAAATAGCAGGCAGTGAACAAGTGAGATGTGGGTAAAAGCCAGTCAGGTCAGGCTAAATGTGACAGAAATTAAATCTCAACTGTGCCCCTGTCCATGTCCAGTGTGATATGTGGATATATGTTTATTAGAGAGCCTCCACTCCTCCATGGTGACAAAATCTTTTTGCGGTTTTGCTTTACACTCTCTCCAATTAGTTCTGAGTTTTGCTCTTATCTCTTAATGTCGATATCATTTCAGTATAGAAATATTGAGCACTTTTTAGGCATAACAAAACAGACAAAACAAGAGTTGCTCAAGAAAGTAACGGAACCCCCCCCCCCCACACACTCAACTTCCCAAGCTCCCCGTTTGCCCTTTCCCATTAACGTGGCTTAATGTACCTAAACAACAATCGGACTAATAGGACTTTGCATCCGATTTTTTGACAGTTTTTACTGGGCTCTGGCTGAAGAGGAGAGACGAGCTGGGGATTTAACAACTAACCCCGACAACAGCCGCAGAGGGTAACATCTATCAGCTGCAGGGAATGACAGGGATATGTCCTTGTCACCGCTCTGCCACCAGGAGACATTCCAGGATTAAAGGGGTTAAACGTTGGTGTATGGTGGTTCCTGGTTGATGACCCGTGGGCACTGGAGGAGGTGCGACCGGCAGCACAGCCTAGCAGGTATTCCATCTACCTGTACATTTC